>SKCR01054636.1:0-33530 GCA_019454045.1 Zanthoxylum bungeanum | reverse complement strand
AGCCCATAAGGCCCAATTAAATTATTAAAGCCCATTATATTATATTTGGACTTAATGGAGTGATTTAGGCCCAAATTGGATCCATCCTTTGGCCCAAATAACTTGGTCCAACCAAGTCCATTATGCCCAAATACAATATTAAAAGCCCAATTCACCAATTAAGCCATTAATTAAATTTTAATATTCCAAACATTAAAGTTCAATTAATTAAAGTGTAATACCAAGATTAATACATTAAACCAAATATTTCAAAAATACCCATTTAATTTATTAATCATGTATTGTTCAAAATAAATGTCCAACATTAATTTTAACAAAAAAATCAACTCCTTTTCATGTCCTTGTACATTCGGCCAGGTGAGTTTTTTGTGTCGATTTGTTTTTCAATCCGATTGAATTACTATTACGTCCCGTATACGTTCTAAGTCATCCAATGATCTTAACACAAAAAATTCCAATCCACTCCAAGTAGCAACACATTCGGCCAAGGCATGAATTGGGGAAAAATCATCCAATGCATTTTTCATAAAATTGATTCCATATAACATCATTCTATATACTTGCAAGCATACTTATTAATCAAATTTCATAAGAACATGCTTCAATCAATTTTATCATACCCATTCGGCCAAGGTTAAATTTTTGGGGAAAAATCATCCAATGCATTTTTCATAAAATTGATTCCATCTAACATCATTCTATGTACATGCAAGCATACTTATTAATCAAATTTCACAAGAACATGCTTCAATCAATTTATCCCAAATTTTAACCTAAAGTATTTCATAGCATTTTTAACCATGGCTTGATACCATTATGCCCAAGGAAAGATTAAGCATTTGAAATACAATAAATGAATATATATTGAACTTTGAAGTATGGCGGAATCATACTTACAATGCTTTGTTGATGAAGAAAATCAAACCAAATGGAAGCTCCAAGTGTTGTTGATTCGGCCAAGAGGAGAAGAAGGTGGAAAGCTCCAAGCTTTGTGTATTCCAAGCTCTTGATGGTTTCCCTATCACCTCTTTTGATCCTTGAAGGTGCTAGCCTTGCATGTGAATAGATGTTCCAAACAACCACAAATCTTCAAGCTTTTGCAACAAAAATTGAAGAAATGGAGACCCCAAAAACTGTTTCAGGTTTCGGCATTAGAGAGAGAGAAGAGAGAGTTGTTAAATGTTAATCAATTTTGTTACCAAAAATCAATTTATATTTATGCCATAATGTTTATTAAATTAATAATAAATTATGACACCAACCATGCAATGGCTTAGAGTGTCAAACACTCAAATTCCATGCAAAACAATTGAGTGTATTGTACACTATCACCATGCAATGCATCATCAATAAAATAATACATATAATGACATGTGTCATGTGGGCCCCACAAGTTTCCAAATGAAAGTGGGCCCACGTGCACTCACGCGTTCGGGTTCGATATTTCCGAAATACCGAACTTACGTCGCGACGTTAATTAAATCGAATTTAAATAAATAATCGCGCCTAGCGAAATTATTATTTACGTCGCTAACGAATTAATTCTAAATTAACTCGTATGCCCGAATTAAAATCTAATTTTAATTTCGCGTCGAAATCGAATTTCGATTATTATATCGAATATAATAATTTTATCGATTAATTCCAAATTAATCGTTCTCTCTCTAATAAGGCACTTTATCCGAGATAAAGTTTCTCCGCAATAATCCAAGATTAATTAAGTCCGAATCAAATATCATAGGTGAATCTTCAGGAAGCGACCCAAGAGATCTCCGGATATGTTGGCAGTAAATACGGTCGTCGGATAATCCGAACACGCACGTACCTCGTACTACGTTCTTACCGATTCACAAGACAAGGTTGGCTTCTAGCAAAGCGCCATGCCTACCCAATTCTCCAGAAATATCTTATAGGAATATAAGATCTATATCAAGCGTAGTATACCGTAGTATTGCATACATCGATCCAGTATCAGATGATCACATGCTAGGCCTGGGGCTGGAGATGTGTCTGCCCCGTACGAAACATATATCGGACATCAAGCAACTAGTCTCTTTAAATCGGACAATCCTGACCTAGTCATATTGTCCCGACGGTTGCAACCTTTTATAGAGTACTAGTTCTGTGTCCTGCGTGATCATCACCTCCATATGTCTGAAGCGATACTTCCATCTTGACATCACATCCAGTACACTACGATTCTCGATAAACCCAGAAGAGGTGTACACAGAACGGTTAAGGTCCCCAACCACCAAAACCAAAGTTTACCGATTGTCGCAAGTACTAGCGATGTAAGTCTCAGGTTAAGACCATATACACCTACCCTGATGCGGCCTCCCATAGACACGCAGACATACTACCAATGGGATTCCGCGGGGTCTATCCAGAGCGAAGCTATTTTCCGTACATCGGTAAAACACAACCTCCTATCGCACTTGCATAAGTATCCAATACTTAAATATATGAGAACTATGCCGTTGTGCCCTCACAACGTGCACAAGCGCAATACTAGTCTATTCCGCATTATCGATGTCCAGTCTCGATAATACTACGGCTAGGATATTTAATGATTAAACCTTCGGGGACTGATACTGTCTCATCATTCTCAGTCCAGGTACTAATCATATGGACTTTCGCCATTATAAATCAAAGTAAATAATATTCCAAAACGACAAAGGCAATTTCATTATCACATAGTTAATTTTGTACAATAATACAATATCATTTACAAACAGTGACGCTATGGGACATATGTCTAACACTATCGCATTGCATAAGTATCCAATACTTAAATATTGAGAACTATGCCGTTGTGCCATCACAACGCGCACAAGTGCAATACTAGCCTATTCCGCATATCGATGTCCTGTCTCGATAATACTCACGGCTAGGGATATTAATGATTAATCCTTCGTGGACTGATACTGTCTCATATCATCTCAATCCAGGAACTAATCATATGGACCTCTCTTCATTTACACATATATGGTGATCTAATCACAAATGATGAGAGTGCAATTTCCTTGTCACATAGTTAATTTTGTACAACACCGTGATCTGTACAAATAGTGACGCTATGGGTCATATTATCCAACAATCTCCCACTTGGCACATAGCCAATCACTCGAGTGTCTAACACCCGAACTATGTACGGTTCGCTCAAATTGCTGAGAAAAGGTTTTCGTCAGTGGATTTGCTTAATTATCGTCTGACGTGATTTACACGATCATCACATCGCCACGATGTATGATCCGAACGAATCAGATGATATAGAAGTATATATCTGGATCGTCGATGAGACCATTAATTCTTTAGCCTATGCTGACGCCTAGCTCAGCTGCTAACAGAACTATATCTAATCTAATTAGATTTATTATCGATCCAAATGGCTTCTATTGCTGCCTCAGTTGCAGCAATAATCCGCATTTGTTGTTATTCGGCAACAGTTATCTTGCTCGGAATATTTCCAACTTACTGTCCGTTATTCAAACTTTATAGTACCGTAGTATTTACCGGTTTGGAAACTTGCAGCAGTGATCCTAGTCACTTCAAGTTCTCCTACTCCATAATTTAAGAGAGCATCTTAGTTCTCTAAGATACTAATAGATGTCCTTAACTTCAATCCAATGACTATCAAATGGATTGTCCCGATTGTCACTCCATATGCTCAAAGCGTATGAGACACCAATACAAGTACATTTTAAATGTACAATTTCCAGAGAGTGTTAACAACTCCAAATCTATCCCTGTAGATCTTTATTCCTTGAATAAAGGTTGTTACTCCCTATAATTCCACGGAGAATTTCTTATGAAAGCCAAGCTTTCACCGATTGTTTTATGGGAATTTCATTATTAGTGCTCTCTCCCACTAACCTCCTTATATACACAAGAATTATTTCGTTTTGAGTCAAATCATAAACTATTATGATTATTTCAAAACGTCAGTTCCAAGAACCTTATGCTTGCTTCAATCCAAACATGGATCGAATAACCCGCAAAGCTTATTTTTCGGTTATACAAAATCGTTAGGATGTTGCAAGCATCCTCCAAAAGGTTTCCTTTTCAGGAAAGCGATTTTGATCTGCAACTGACACATTTCATAAATGAAATATGCAGTTATCAACAAGCATCTTCAAAATGGATTTACCATGGAACAGGTAAAAGGTTGAACCGTTATTAACACAATGTTGATAACGATACCTTTCCGTCAAAAGCCCAGCTTTGTACGTTGGTATGTTGCCTTCATGTATGTCTTCCTTGAAGACGTTTAATGTACCAATAGGCACAATGCCTTGTGGTACAACAACCAGTATCCAAATAGTTGTTATACATGGAATCCATTTCGGATTCATGGCACTTTGCCATAATAGGGAGTCGATACCTCGTATCATTTCCTCAAAACGTAGTCGGCGGATATACCTTCATAAGATTGACATCTTTATGAGGTAGATATCAGAAACCCATACCCTAGGTCGTTTTCTGACTCTATCCGATCTACGAGTGTCTTGTGTATCTGAAGATTAATGGTATAGATTCATCATAGATGAACTATTTGTGTTCCATTAAGGACTTCGTGCCTTGAACAGTATTACTTTGATTTTCATCGAGTATCACTATCTTCCCACTGACCACTGCATATCGGTATTCCTCTCAGGAAAAACCGCATGGTGAGCAACAATTACATTGTTCTCATGTGAGATTTACAAGTACTATACTTATGGTTTCCTTTAGGATAACCAATATTGGCACTTATCCAATTTGGGTCCTTAGTTTGGTATCATCCAAACGTTATGCCTGGCATACCCAAATTGTCAGGAATGAGAAACCCGGTTTCTTTCCCGTTCATATCCTATATGACATCTGTCAAACAGATTTATATGGAACCTTATTCTAAATAAGTTATTGCACTGTTAAAACTTATCCGTTGAAGGAAATAGTAGCTCAGAGCGACTCTAACATGATTCGGTTAATCCGTTCGGACACACCGTCACTTTGACGTGTTTCGGGAGGAGTCCTCATTTGAAAGAATACTATACTCTTTCAAGTATATAAGAAACTTATTGCTTAAGTATTTTCCATTACGGTATTACCGTCACGGTATATACTATAGCCGATCTGTTTGTCTATTTCGTGTCGAAACTCTAAAAGTTTCTGATTTGTGTTCTTCAAAAGAAACACATAACCATAACGTGATGCCACATCCGTTAAGGTCACGAAATATTCATGTTCACATCTAGCCTAGCTAGATATGGGCCCACAAACTTCACCATGAATAGGGCTAACAGATCGGTGGCCCTTTTACTATTACCAAGTAAATAGTATTTTAGGTACTTTACCTAATAAACTAGATTCGCAGACCTTATTTGAATAGTCAAATCAGTCCTAGTACCTACTTGATTCAAACACATCTTTGAAACACATCTTTGACGGACAAAGGGCTTGACTTTGGCCAACAACCCAATGCCAATCTCGGATCTTGAGTGAGAATCACTCAATGGAAGGAAAAACACTTGATATTAAGCGAGGGTTTTTCGCGTGCAATTGGCTACCAATTTATTATCTTTGTTAATGTCTCATCATCATACACCCTTAAACATGCATTCTAAACACATAATAAAGCGCATATGAAATAAAATAATAATGATATGCAGATGGATACTTTACATTGATCCTAGATCAAATCTCTCATTGTCTCTCTCCAAAGCTAGCACATGTATTTACTTCTACCCGTTACACTACACTTCTAAAGAAACCTCATTTACATTGAGGGGAATAGGTGAGAAGAGAATACAAAGAAATAAGAGATAAGGCTGGACTCGCAGGTCCAATTAATAAATCAAATTTATTACAATTTCCAAAATCGTCCCACCCGACTAATATCCATCCGATATACATTATTCATGCATCGCAACCATGTATTCATACAAGCATGTTATCAATCAATCAAATCCAATTAATTAATCTGATAATTAGTGATCATCCAATGTTCAAACAACCATTTGATTTTTGCTCGAGTCAAACTCGTTTTGCGAATAAGTACTCAAAGTACGAATTCTTGAATTAAATTAAACTACATAATTAAATCCAATTTAATACGCATTAAATTCTAATTCACTATTTAATTCCAAATTAAATATTATACCTTTATTAACGAACCTTTACGACTTAAATTCCAAATTTAATCGCAACGGGTCTCAAAGCCCGATTAACATCTAATGTTTATTTAATTAAAGTCCAATGGGCTTTTAATTAATTTCTATAAGGCGTGGACTTTTGGTCAACTCGGGTCAAACCGAACAACCAAAATCCAATCCGGGAGTTACCCCATAAGCCTTTAAATTAATTTTGGCCCATTAGGCCCAATTAAATAATTAAGGTCCATTAAGTCATAATTGGACCTTTTGGATTCGGTTTTGGGCCTAATTGGATCCAACCAATTTTGCCTAAACCCAACTTTGTTACAACAAAGCCCAAAAGCCCAATTACAACCTAACAAGCCCAATTTCCAAAATCAAGCCCAAATTAATTAACTTACAAAATTCCAAATTTCACAATTAATTAACCTAAGTGTAATACACAATCAATTACCCAATTAACATTTCTAAAACATCAATTAGCCTAATTAATCATGCACTTTAACATTAAAAAGTGTCCAACACAATTTATTAAAATCAAACCCAATTTACATGCTTTCAAGTCTCGGCAATTAGGGGTTTTTCAATTCGATTCGGTTTCAATCCAATTGAATCCACAATCATAATTTACCAAATCAATTCAACTCATCCAATGAATCAAACAACAAAATCACAATGAATTTCATGTCCAATTGAATTCGGCCAAGCCACTTTATTAAGGGAAAATTGTTCCAAATCACAATTCAATCCAATTGAACTTCAAAACAACATTACCCTATTGTTTTAAGTCATCCAATGATCAAACAAAACAAAATTACCAAGACATTAGGGTTATCCAATTTTCGGCCATGCCTCCAATTTGGGGAAAATTGATCCAATCCAATTTTCTTGAAATTGATCACACACAATCTCAATTAAACATGTTTTAAGCATACTTAAACATCCAATTTAATTAAAACATGTTCAAACACATTTTACCCAATTTCAAGTTACATGTTCAACCTAAAGAATTGGGGAAAATTGATCCAATCCAATTTTCTTGAAATTGATCATGCACAACTTCAATTAATCAACATACAAGCATACTTAATCAACCAATTCAACCAAATCATGCTTCAATTGATTTTACCAAATTTGTCATGCCCAAAATTTAGGGAAAATTGAATCCAATCCAATTTCATGAAATTGATCATGCACAATCTCAATTAAACATCATCCAAGCATGCTTAAACAATCAATTTAACCAAAACAAGTCAAAATCGATTTTGCCCAAAATAAACCCTAACTTTTTCATGCTTGAAAATAGCTCAAGATACCATTGTTGAGTTCTAATATATGTCCCAAGATCAACAATTCAAGCAAGAAAACGCATGAATACACAACATAGGAGGTGCGGAATATACTCACAATGGTCGGTTTTGATGCGAAGAAGAACACAAGCCATTTTCGTCCTCCATTGAGTTCGGCAGTAGCTCTCATTGACAGTGGACTGCACGGTTTTGGGGTGTATTCCTCCTTGTTCATTCGGCCATGGATGTCACCATTGAAGCTCCAAGCTTCAAGCTTTTCCATGCTCACAAATTCGTTTCCCTATCACCATAATATAACCCTAGGTGTGCTAGCACTTCTTCATCTTCCTTCCTTCTCCATTTGCTTGGTCAAACCAGAAGAAAAAGATGAAGAATCGACAGTGAAGCCGTGAAGAAAGAAGAGAAAAAGAGAGGGAGATGAAGAGATGCGTTTTTGGCTCCAAAGCTAAAACCGTGTACTGTACATTGTACAAGAGAGAGATAATGGCTTTTGTATATACATATATTCTTTATTCCATTTACCAAATAAAATGAATAAAATATATATATACACAACAATTAATTCAAAAGTTAAGAAAGGTACAAGTCCTATCAACTTTCAAATAATCACCTTTCACTATTCACATCAAGTCACTTTAATAAAGTGACAACATGTCATATCACATCACACAAAGTGACAAGTGATTTGACAATTGACGCGACTAGTGATTTGACGCTTGATGTGACTTGCTTGCCGCGCTCGAATTCGAAATGCGAATGTGCTCGCAATCAATCCCGGGCTCGGGTTTGCTAATTCCAAATTAACGAATTTTCCGTCGCGTCATAATTAAATGATTACGCCTAGCGAAATCACTATTCACGTCGCTAACGAATTAATTCTAAATTAATTCGTTCGCCCGAATTAAAATCTAATTTTAATTTCGCGTCGAAATCCAATTTCTAATAATATATCAAATATATTATTTTATCGATTAATTCCAAATTAATCGTTCTCTCTCTTTAACGATATTTTATCCGAGATAAAATATCTCCGTAATTAATCCCAGATTAATTTTCTCTCTCTAGAAATTAATCTTCTCTCTCTACTAATTAATCCCAGATTAATTATAGTGCGAGTCATACGTCATCGGTGAATCTTCAGGAAGCGACCCATGAGATCTCCGTGTTAGACATTATGTCCCATAGCGTCACTGTTTGTAAATGATATTGTATTATTGTACAAAATTAACTATGTGATAATGAAATTGCCTTTTGCCGTTTTATAATATTATTTACTTTGATATATAAATGGCGAAAGTCCATATGATTAATACCGGATTGAGATGATATGAGACAGTATCAATCCATAAAGGTTTAATCATTAAATATCCCTAGTCGGAGTATTATCGAGATCGGACATCGATAATGCGGAATAGACTAGTATTGTGCTTGTGCACGTTGTGAGGGCACAACGGCATAGTTCTCATATATTTAAGTATTGGATACTTATGCAAGTGCGATAGGAGGTTGTGTTTTACCGATGGTACGGAAAACAGCTTCGCTCTGGATAGACCCCGCGGAATCCCATTGGTAGTATGTCTGCGTGTCTATGGGAGGCCGCATCAGGGTAGGTGTATATGGTCTTAACCTGAGACTTACATCGCTAGTACTTGCGACAATCGGTAAACTTTGGTTTTGGTGGTTGGGGACCTTAACCGGTTCTGTGTACACCTCTTCTGGGTTTATCGAGAATCGTAGTGTACTGGATGTGATGTCGAGATGGAAGTATCACTTCAGACATATGGAGGTGATGATCACGCAGGACACAGAACTAGTACTCTATAAAAGGTTGCAACCGTCGGGACAATATGACCAGGTCAGGATTGTCCGATTTAAATAGACTAGTTGCTTGATGTCCGATATATGTTTCGTACGGGGCAGACACATTTCCAGCCCCAGGCCTAACATGTGATCATCCGATACTGGTTCGATATACGCAATACTACGGTATACTACGCTTGATATAGATCTTATATTCCTATAAGAATATTTCTGGAGAATTGGGTAGGCATGGCGCTTTGCTAGAAGCCAACCTTGTCTTGTGAATCGGTAAAAACGTAGTACGAGGTACGTACGTGTTCGGATAATCCGACGACCGTATTTACTGCCAACATATCCGGAGATCTCTTGGGTCGCTTCCCGAAGATTCACCAATGACGTATGATTCAAACTCAATTAATCTTGGATTAATTACGGAGAGACTTTATCTTGGATAAAGTACTATACAAAGAGAGAGAACGATTAATTTGGAATTAATCGTAAAATTATTATATTCGATATAATAATCGAAATTCGATTTCGACGCGAAATTAAAATTAGATTTTAATTCGGGCAAACGAGTTAATTTAGAATTAATTCGTTAGCGACGTAAATAATAATTTCGCTAGGCGCAATTATTTATTTAAATTCGATTTAATTAACGTCGCGACGTAAGTTCGGTATTTCGGAAATATCGAACCCGAACGCGTGAGTGTGCGTGGCCCATTTTCATTTGGAAACGTGTGGGGCCCACATGACACATGTCATTTTATGCATTATTTAATTGTTAATACATTGCATGGTGATAGTGTACAATACACTCAATGGTTTTGCATGGAGTTTGAGTGTTTGACACTCTAAGCCATTGCATGATTTGTGTCATAAGTTTATTATTAATTTAATAAATATTATGGCATAAATATAAATTGATTTTTTTGTATCAAAAATCATTGAACTCCTCTCTCTCTCACATTGCCGAAACTACATGCAGTTTTGGGCTATCCATTTCTTCAATTTTTGTGGCAAGATTTGAAGAAGTTGTGCATTCAAAATCACAACAAAGGCTAGCACCTTCAAGGGATCATACAAAGGTGTTATGGGAAACTAATCCTTGAGCTTGGGAGGATCAAACAAAGCTTGGAGCTGCACTTTCCACCTTGGCCGAATTCATCACTGCACAAAGGAGAAGTTTTTCATTTCATCAACGCATCCGCATTCCGATTTTTGTGAGTATGATTCCGCCATACTTCAATATTGTTCATTCATTTATATATATTTTGTTTGCTCTTGTTGATCTTGGGGCTTGGTTATTTTTTCCAACACTCCGGATATGTTGGCAGTAAATACGGTCGTCGGACTATCCGAACACGTAAGTACCTCGTACTACGTTTATACCGCTTTACAAGACAAGGTTGGCTTCTAGCAAAGGGCCATGCCTACCCAATTCTCCATAAATATTCTTACAGGAATATATAGATCTGTATCAAGCGTAGTATACCGTAGCATTGTGTATATCAGCCCAGTATCAGATAGTCACGTGTTAGGCCTGGGGCTGGATTTGTGTCTGCCCCGTACGAAGCACATGTCGGATGTCTGGTAACTAGTCTCTATAATCGGATATACATGACCTTGTCATAATATCTCGATGGCTGGCCAGCACTTAAGAGCACTAATACCGTATCCTGCGTGACATCATTTCCACTATAACTGAAGTGATACTTCCGTCTCGACATCACACCCAATACACTACGACTCTCTAATAAACCCAGAAGCAGTGTACGCAGAGCCGGTTAAAGCCCTGTACCACCAAGACCAAAGTCTACCGATTATCGCAAGTATTAGCGATGCAAGTCTCAGGTTAAGACTATACACACCTACCTTGATTTCGGCCTCCCATAGACACATAGTCATAATAACAATGGGATTCCGAGGGGTCTATCCAGAGCGAAGCTGTTTACCGTACCATCGGTGAAACACAACCTCCTATCGCACTTGCATAAGTATCCAATACTTAAAAATATGAGAACTATGTCGTTGTGCCCTCACAACGCGCACAAGTGCAATACTAGCCTATTCCGCATTATCGATGTCCTGTCTCGATAATACTCCGGCTAGCTAGGGATATTTAATGATTAATCCTTCGTGGGACTGATACTGTCTCATATCATCTCAATCCAGGAACTAATCATATGGACTTCTCTTCATTTACACATATATGGTGATCTAATCACAAATGATGAGAGTGCAATTTCCTTGTCACATAGTTAATTTGTACAACACCGTGATCTGTACAAATAGTGACGCTATGGGTCATATTATCCAACACACACACACTAGGAGTCTAGTTCAGATCACCTATTCAGACGATCAGAGTTGAGTGTATCAAGTACGTTGAAGGTTCTCAGGTTTCAACGCGAAGCATTCGTTGAGGACGAAAATATGTCTAACTATCACGATTATCTCATGGGAAGCAGTATAGTATGTTGAGAGAAACTATCACATCATCAATATCAGTTTTAGGGATGAGTCCCGGGGGCGAGGCCCATATCATTATTAGTATCAGTCTTGCCAGGTATCGCACTCTGGGGGCGAGGCCCACATCATTATTATTATTAGTCTTACCGAGTATGGCACTCTGAGGGCGAGGTCCACATCATTACTAGTATCAGTTATGCCAGGTACGACACTCCGGGTATGGAGATATTACAGCGACGCCTTGGGTATGAGATTTAGCACGCTAGGTACGGCAATCCGGGTATGGAGATATTACAGCGACGCCTTGGGTATGAGGTTTAGCACGCCAGATATGGCACTCTGGTATGGAGATATTACAGCGACGCCTTGGGTATGAGGTTTAGCACGCCAGGTACGGCACTTTGGGTGTGGAGATATTACAGCGACGCCTTGGGTATGAGGTTTAGCACTCCAGGTACGGCACTCAGAGTATGGAGACATCACTGCGACACTCTATGTACGGAGACGCAACCACGACACCTCGGGTATGGGGTTTACCATGCCAGGTACGGCACAACATCAACTCAACTCAACACATGGCAAGTCAAGTGGCAGTTGGAGAGCCAGGTAAGTAAAAATGCATTGCACGTACTTTGATAGGATTGTCATTGTCACACACTTCACAAGTCCCATCAATGTGGGGGTGACTGTAGGCACTGCATTTTTGCATGTAAGTCCCTATGGTGAGTCTCATTTAGAGGCACTACATTTTAAGTCGCAGAAGTCGCGGGAAATGGACGTCGGAAGGGAAAAGATAGAAATCAATATTTTATTGGATTTTATTCGCTCGTTGTGCTTCGGGTTAGCTTGTTAGACTTCCGTTTTAAAACACACCCTCAGCCCACACATCACTAAGACACACACCAAGCCCATCTCACCCAAGCCCAATCTAAGAAATAATTAAAACATGTCCCAAATTAAAATTAAAACCAATTAAATTGAAATTAAATTAAATTAAAATCAAATCAAATTAAATTCATAATTTAAATAAATCACTTCCTAATTTACATAAATCACTCACCAATTTAAAGAAATTCCCCACCAAAAATATAAATATTCTTGCCTAAAATAATCTAATTAAATACATCCCTAATTTACTTGATTTTGTTTCCTTTTCAAAACCCATGCACAACCCTAACCCTAATCGACAACTATAAATTATAACACAAAGTGCAACCCTAAGGCTAGAGCTCATTCACGGCAAAGACAAAAACAACGAAAGAATAATAACCCTAAACCTGCCCTTCTCTCCTCTCTCGGTACCTCATCTGCTTTCACCTTTCCCTCACCGCTTCAACAAATCAAACACAGCCGAGCCCTCACAAACACGCCACTAGCCACAAAAGAACCTCACGCCACCTGCCCTCACAAAGAACCTTCATCACGTCTTCAACAAAAAAGCCAATGCCCCACAACGTGAACCTGCCCACTCCCTCATAGCTAGTTCACGCATTAACCATGTCCTCCTCTCCAAGCAACTCCATGTGACGAGCAAGCCCTTCACGTAGTCATTGTCCACTCACCTATTAACAGCCAAGACCCTCCATAAATCCACAACCCTTCACGTAGCCCATAAGCATCTCCAAACAGTCCCACATCGCCCTAAAACAAGCATAAAAAATAAACGCTTAAACCCACTGCCTCTTCACTTCAACAGCCACGAATCCTCTTCATCAACTGACGCACCATTTCCCCCTCACGCATCACCCTTCAGCATGTCCCCTGTCCTGAAACAGCCGCACATCATCCCTCATTGTACACCATTATATCACCGAAATAGTAGCCTAAAACTGCCTAAAATAGTAGCCTAAAATAGCAGCAAAACAACAGCAAAATGGAGTGGAAATAGTAGCTTGAGCAGCAAAACAGCGAGGAATGACGTGGACCAGTGAACCAGAAAAGTTGTGGAGTGTTAGCTCTTCCGACGACCTTGTAACGCGTTTCTGAGAGAAGATTTAAAAGGTTAGACCTGAGGGCACTTTTTACATCTATTTTCATTTAGGGATTGCTTTGTGAGTCTTGTCCACACAATTTTCCGTTGGTAACGAGATATAGTTCGGAAGACTTTGTAGTGTCAAACGGAACTCGGTTAATGGCAGTGAGCATTATTTTTGTGATGTTTTGGGGCTGTGTTGGGGCTTTTCTCAAGTGAAAAATCAGAACCAAAACACAGCCATAGTCCAAGCATTTCAGGGGTTGTTTCTACAGTGCGTTTGGGTGCGAATCGAGTCCAAAACAGTCTAGTTTTTTCCGGCTGTTTGGGGCTGTTCGGGGACTGGTCCGGGGGCTATTTCGGGCTTGAAATTTTGTCTAAAATTGAAGTAAAATTTTAGTGGGTGTGGCAGTAGCATTCGACATTTAAAGGAAAAGGGCATAAATCTTTTTTAAGTCTGATCCGTGTGCCTAAGACGTTTCTGCTGCGCGAGGAAAATGTTTCCTACAATTGGCATCGAGAGCAAGGTTGAAAAGTTTTCTTAACCCTTCTCTTTTTTCATTTAAACTTAATTTTTTAATATGTTTATATGAGTTATAAATATTGATTTGCATGTTTAGATGAGTAGGCACAAAATAATATTCATATGATGAATGGTTATTGTTTTTCATGTGATGAATGTATTTTGCATTGGTCGTAAATTTTTCCGGCTCTTATTTTAATGTTGGTTTTGTTTTTGGGATGTAAGGCCATAAGGCCATTATTTACAATTGTTGTAATTTGATTTTCCAATGTAAATTTTCAATTGTTGTAATTTTGGAGCACCGAAGTCGCAAAAGGAGCCAACACCACCTTGGAACGTGATTTGAAGACCAAGGGATTCCTTGGGTATTTTTTGTACTAATTAGATTAGTATAGGAAAAAAATAAGAGCCCGGTCAATGAAAAATATTTTTTTATGTTTTATGTATGTTTAATTCGAATTGTTTGAATAACATGTCATATAGCTTAGGGTGCCTACTTTTGCATTTCACATGCCATAACATTCTTTAGATGCATTATCATTATAGACATGAAATATGATTTTATGTGATTTAAAATGTTTAAATTAGAATATTATATGCATGGAAAAATAATTAATTGGATTAATTTGTTTTAAGGTTTAATATTTGAATTCAAATATATTGGGCTTAATTAGTGCATAATAAATACAATTGGTATATATGATGGAAACCCAGACATAAATTCCATAGCCGAATCCAAATGGATGATAATATGGTCTGCACTCAGGATACAATTCCACGTACCATTATATTTTATAACGTACAAAGATTAATTAAATAGTTTAATACAAATCTTGACTATTTTAGGATTCTAAAATTTTAAACCTATTAGTGTTCTAGTATTTTAAAAGGTTAAAATATAATAGGTCACTAATACAACTCTAATTAAATTAATTTAACTGAGTAATATAATTAGTAGAGACTAATGGAATCCATTGATACAAATTTTAAGAGTTAAAATTGTTTAGGTCAGTAATAGTGTACTAGTGTAAATAAAAGTTATGATTTAGCCGCCATAAATTTATTCACACTAGTTAAATTAAAATATTAGATATTTTTATAAATAGAAACCTTGATTTTAAAATAGTGAGTGGGAGAGGGATATACGATAGTATATCCTGCGATCTTCGTTATTAGTCTGAAAATATGAGATTTAAAAGGCGTCTCGAGACGACTTTGCTTTCGTCCCCCTTCGGATGCTGTATATTTTGGGTCAATATCAGGTTTAGATTCCGAGAGGATATGGATTCTAGATGTATCTTGTGAACTGACCTACCCTACGGTGGCACTTCACTCGTTAAGTCCAAGAATCCTGAAACGGCAGGTCACACTCACAAAGGAATAATTAACTTTTAATGAAATTTCTTGATCAAATCAAACGATAGTTGTTTAATATAGGAATAAGAGTTATTCCCGCATATATTAATCGATTGAGATTGTCTCGATCTATCATGCAAGTACTTGACCTACCCTACGGCGGCACTTACTTGTGGGATGATAGATTTTTGTGGCATAATAATTCTGTTAGGTTTCTAATTCGTTATTTATGGTTCATGCATCATGTTTAATTTTATGCCAAAATTGTTTGATGATTTTAATATGCGATGAATGAATGTTAAATTCATGTTTATTTTATTTTTAGCCATGGTTTCTCCAATTAACTTCCACACTCTCAAATGATAAATTAACGGGAGAAAATTATATTAAGTTGAAAAGTAACATGAACGCTATCCTAGTCTGCCCCCATCATAGTAGCACCAGACTGGATGCTTCCTTTTGACGTGATGTACGATGCTAGTGATTTTACTGTTGGTGCAGTTTTGGGACAACGCAAAGCAAATATTTTCCACACCATTTACAACTCCATCAAAACTTTGAATGAAGCACAACTTAACTACACAACAGCTGAAATGGAGTTGCTCGAAGTTGTGTTTGCTTTTGATAAATTTCTCTTTTATCTGCTGGGTCCCAAGGTGGTGGTATGCACAGATCATTCAGCAATCAAATACCTGATCGCAAAGAAAGATGCTAAGCCTTGATAGATCCGTTGGGTTCGTTTGCTGTAAGAATTTGACATGGAGATTTGAAACTGGAAAGGGACAGTAAATCAAGTGCCATATCACTTATCGAGGCTTGAGAATGGAGAAACAACTGGCAATGAGATGACAATAAAAGAAATTTTTCCATATGAATAGTTGTTTGCCATCAAGCAGTAGGAAGTCCCTTGGTACGCTGACTATATAAACTACATAGTATCGGGAAAATGGCCGTTGGAATGGAAACATCAGCAATGAAAGAAATTCTTCAAAGAAGTCAAACACTATGTCTGAGATGAGCTGTATCTATTTGAATGTTGTGCTGATCAATTATTGAGACATTGTGTACCACATGAGGAAGTCAATAGTGTCTTGCAGTATTGTCATTCATCACCATACGTCGGACACTTCAGTGGAGATAAAACTGCAGCCAAAGTCCTACAATCAGGTTTGTTCTGGCCCACTTTATTTAAATATGCTTACTTATTTGTTCTTCAAAGAATTCTCGAAGTGGAGATATTTGATGTATGGGGGATTGATTTTATTGGACCCTTTGTTCCATCATTTGGAAACCTGTACATTCTAGTTTTAGTAAACTACGTCTCCAAATGGGCTGAAGCAACAGCACTGCCATCAAATGACTCAAAAGTGGTGATAAAATTACTTAAAAAGAATATTTTCACTCACTTCGGAACACCTCGGGCAATTATCAGTGATGGTGGCTCACACTTCTGTAACAGATACTTCGATGCACTCTTATCTAAAAACAGAGTTACTCACAAAGTTGCCACTGGTTACCATCCGCAGTCAAATTGAAAGGTCGAAGTTTCAAACAGAGAGATCAAAAGAATATTGGAGATAAGCATTTGATCAACAAGGAGGGAATGGTCTATAAAACTGGATGACGCATTATGGGCCTACCAGACAGCTTACAAGACACCCATTGGTATATCCCCATATCGAATGGTGTTTGGGAAAGCATGCCATCTGCATGTGGAGGTTGAACATAAGGAGTATTGGGCATTGAAGAAGTTAAATCTTGATCTGCAAGCAGCAAGAGCGAAACGGCTCCAACAACTTAACGAATTTGAGTAATTTCGCCTACATGCTTATGAAAATGCCAATCTGTACAAAGAAAATACCAAGAAATGGCATGATAAAAAAATATTACGCAGTCAACTAGAACCAGGGAAGCAGGTGTTGTTATACGATTCAAGGTTGAAACTTTTCCTTGGGAAGATGAAATCAAGGTGGTCAGGTCCATTTGTCATTACTCAGGTGTTACCATACGGAGTAGTTGAGATATACAACCCCAACTCCCACAACACATTCAAAGTTAACAACCAGCGTGTCAAGCACTACTGGGGAGAATCATTTGATCGACAAAAAGAAAGTCTAACACTTGCAGATCCAGCCTAATATTCGGGCAGACATGTCTAGGTGACAACGTTAAACTTAGCGCTAGTAGGGAGGTAACCCTTGCAATTTGTATATATATATATTGAGATTTGGTGTGTTTTATTATTCGTGTGTTTAATTTTTGTAGGTAGAGTCACAGATAGGATGGACGACGTTCTCGTAAATTTTCACAAGCATTTTTCTTCTCTCCCTCAAAACTCTCTGATGAAAGTATACAAAGCACGCATTGAACGAATGAGACTTCTGATAATCAAAGGAATTCCAAATGACATTCGTTGGATTATTTAAGCACGAGTCCGATTGGCAGGTGAGTCAACTGACTCTTTTATTTCATTTCTGTCTAGTTTAGGAAAAAACACCTATGCTAAGAAAATAAGACTTAAAAAATTAGGTGTTTGCTATAAATGTACATGCTTGACATGTAATACTCATTTTTGTTCTTTATGAATGGTATCTGATAATCGTGAAGATAAAATTAAATTCATTAGGGATGGCATAAGTAAAGAGTTTTTAGATGACATATCATTGACTTTTGAGACGTATCCCAGTGGATATGTGTATCTCGCAATTTGCATGTTATATACACAATTTTAAAAAATAAAGACAACAATTAAGTCTCAGGAATCTGACTTTAAAAGACCATGTTTGCCAATTTATAAGAAAATTGGATGGGAAGCTTGTCCCTGACACATATATGTCATCCAAGCCGTTACTACTTGTACATATTATTATTTCTTTGTCTTTAACTAATAATTATGATTTATTTTGTTATTTTCTTTTATTTTCACCGACAGAATCTAGACTTTTTGACTTTCACAATTTATTTTACTGTTTAGCTACTAATTGTCATTTGGCAGGTACTAGTGATATTATTACTCACCCTTTTTCAGGATCTATAAATTCATCTCATCATTGCACTCTTATAGACATCTAGATTTGAGAAAGAAACATTAAAAAACTGGAAGCAACTTCAAGAAGACGAGTTGTAAACATCTGTGTATTTTGCGGTACTAGTTCTGGTTCCAAACCAGAATTCGCTGAGACAACACATGAATTAGGTAGAGTAATGTATGAGAGGAATATGCACTTAATATTTGGCGGTGGCAATCTTAGACTAATGGGGTACGTTTCAAGGGCTTACAAGAAGGAGGGAGTCAACTTTTGGGAATCATCCCAAAACCTTTGGCAGTGGCGAATCTTATAGGACCATCAAACGGAGATGAATGCATCGTGCCAGGTATGTCCGAACGACTTGTTGAAATGATTAACCGTGCTGATGCTTTTATTGCTTTGCCAAGTGGCTTGGGCACAATGGAGGAAATTTTTACAGTGCTATCTTGGGCGAACTTGAACATACACTAGAAACCAATTGGACTATTTAATATTGATGGATTTTATGACTTTCTTTGTGTGTTTCTTGATGATGCCTGGAGAAATGGGTTCCTTTCAAAACCTATAAAAGACGTCATCTTCACTGCCAGAACATCCTATGATTTAATTGACCAACTGTTAGCCTTTGAACCACAAATTGACCATATCCTTTCTAAGATAAACTGGTCCAATAATGATTGTGGTAAGAAGCGTCAGATAAATCTGGATCTTAACCTTTAGTTTTCTTTTTAGATGTATAATTCCACCCTAACCAGGTACTATTTTCTAAACTTTTCTTCTAATTTTTAGATATTAGGGACAATGTCTCAATTAGGTTCGAGGGAGGGGAATAGTTGACTAATATCTTATTTTTATTTTTCGGTGTATTGTTTTTGCTTGATTTTGTTAGGGATATGCCATATACCCAACTTGTGGATGGGCTATATGTACATTTATTTGTAATATTTTCATTAATTAATAAAATGAAAATCTTTATTATACGTGTCTTACATAATTTATATGAATCATCAAACACTGTAATAAAGCCCTTGGAGTAATAAGATGATGGCTTCCACGCCTTATGTGAATCATTACTCTTAAACGTTCCTAGTCATAGTTTTGTGAATAATCTGGGCATTCACAAAGCGGAGAGACTAGCATGATGATATGATCTTGCCTTAAGTGGGGTAGCTAATCTCATAGGCTAATAGTGAGAGATCTGTCTGCTTGGTGTATCACATGGATGCATGAGTTATTCGTGTCCATCGAACTGACCGCCGAAAGTTTTCACATGGAGTGTTTACCCCATGTGTCTGTGAGAACTTTCATGTATCGATTGTATGACTAGTCCTTAGACTGGAGGTCTTTACAATCTTATGTGTGGATCAAATAACTTTGACATTCTCCTTCCCCGGTTCAAAAGATCCGGTCATAAGGGTATGATTGGGTCATTTGTTGAAACACATGAAGTTTGAAAAGATACAACAGAGAATCGCCACTTTCTCGGATAATATTTGCTTATAAGAGTAATATTGCAGTTCGCGGGTTGATATGTGTGATCAGTGCTTTAGACTGTGGCCGCAGCAGAAGAATCATGTGAGATTCTTGGGTTAGCACGATTCATGACACTATCAACATCATACCTTTGACTATATAGGTAGACACTTTCCATACCCTAGGTCAAACGGTGGGGATATAGTGAGGTGAGGGGACCGTATTATATGTAAATCGCATAAATAATAGGTATATATCTTTCCTACTCATTTGGGGGCATTGGCATGTTGCTAGATGTCAACCTTGGTCATCGAAATTGAACGACCATCTGATCGGTAAATTAATTTATGTTCGATTAAATTATCACGATTCATTTCATGTCAAACTTGAGGGGAACCCAAAAGGTCACACACAACAAAGTCGAAATCAATGGTTAACAGTGCACAATACAAATTTAACAGCAAATATGATTGTTGTAGGAATTGTTCATAAATGGTTCAATGTGTATAATTATTGAACAGATCATTTATGAGGTTCTATAATGGCTTAGGGATTGGTGAATGACGATATGGACACTTTGGGAATTGGAATAAATAAAACAAATTGTGAATAGTAATATGAATAGTAAAATTTTATTATTTGTTATTTGATTTGAAATCTAATTCGGCCCAAACTCTTAATAGGGTTTTATAATCTCATTAAACCACTAAATTAAGATCCAATGGCTAAGATTAAATTAGCTTTTATCCCACATCAAATTCTTAATTACTTTTTTTTCTTTGGAGCACCTATATAAACCCAAAGAATCCTTACAAATGTTTGCACCAAACCTTTCATATCTTGGGTTTATATAAGTGGGCAACTCTAATGTTTAAGAGTAAGCCACTAATTTTGAGGATCCTTAAGTCTAATTGACTAGAGGAACCTCGAGTTAAAATTTTTGAGGTATTTGCCTAGGCTAGCACTAAGGGCAAAATACCTGTGCACTCAAGACATAGTCTTGCCGTTGAGTTTTGGCTTTGGTGTGTGCACCTTTGGAGGCCACACACTTGGGTGTCTCTTTGGAACGTGGAAGAGCTTGCTGAGTTTGAGAAAGCTTGTAGATTGGAGGGAGGATTGGAGGAGTCTTCAGTTCAAGTAAGTATTTTTCTTTCTTTATTTTAATTACAGTTCTTCTGATAGTTTGCATGTTTAGGTTTATGTTCTTTGCATGTTTTATGAGTTTTTATGCTTAGAATATATAGTAACATGCCTAGGCTTGTAGAATAATAAAAACAAATGGGTCTTGGGCAAAGCGATAGGGGATCATAATTTGATTTATTTAATTTTCCGATGCGCACTCGCGGCCGCTTCCCAACAGTGGTATCAGCGCGCCGTTTTTCTTTTGATTAGTTCTCTCTCATTTGAATTGGAAATTGGGTGTATAAAAGCTCGTTAGAAAGCTAACACCCCGAAATTAATTTTAGACACAAGTTTTGCATGATTTGTTTAAGATTTGAATTGTGAAATTACATTTAAAATTCACGCATCTGTAAAAAACGTGAATAGTAAATTTATTTGATTAATATAAAATACAATATCATAATTAAATATTAATCAAAGTATTTAATGCCTAAAATAATTTCAACATATTAAAACTCATATGCTTGATGATTCTATGTATGATTAGAATTGGCATGATTATTTAGGGCAAAAGCATCTAGAGACTTTCTAAGGAAATAGAGAGTGTATGCTTATCCCTTAGCTAAGTAATTATTCCGTGATGAACTTAGAGATTTATTACCTTTAAGGCTAATAAATATAAATCACTTGTTTATAATAAAAGACATTATAAAAGATACAAGTGGGGGTGGGACCAATGCGTTAATAAAACTTTCCAAACTAAAGTTAATTTAACCAAAGGTATTACTAGAGTTAGATAATGATTGGGTGTCTTCCTTCACTGACTACCTTTTTATAGCCAAAAGGAAAAGCTGTGAAGACATCTAGATAATCATTTACTCAAAGGTTAACTTAAAACATATTTAAAGTGTTGGACTAATTTGGAGGATCTATTGTTTATGCCTGTCACCAAGGCAATAAGAGCCTAAGAGGTAAGGGTATTTAAGAGAGTTCGCTCCACCCTCCCTCTGGGGAATTTTCAATGGAGGAATCCATTTGACAGTTATTCACTTAAGCTTGCTAAAATCCTCAATAATAATTTAAGTCAAAAATTTGCCTCTCATTTAAAGTATAGACCTAAAGGGCTTAAACCGTATTGGCATGACTAGGCTTTACCAGACTGACCAATACCAATTTGTCCCTAAATCATAGTATTGACAATGGTTTGACTTTTCTGAGTCATAAGACGTAGCGACCCTTAGGCGTGGTCTTATAACTTAGTGGCAAATATTGGGTGGCCACAAGGACTATCATAAGCTATTGCATGTTTTATTGCCCAACCGAATGATCAAGGAATTGTTATATATATCATAAATTGGTTGGGAACCAACCTAATTATCGTATTTTATAACGACGGACCCTAGTCAGAGTTATAAATGATGATAATGGTATCATTGCCCACAAAAAATCCATAATATTGTGGTTGATGCGATTTGCTTAAAATTTTAAAACAATTGAGTGGGAGAAACTTCATAATATTAAAAGCCCATTTTATTATGAAACATTAATGAAAACATATTCCTAATTTTAACATTCTCTATTAACAAGTGAGTTAAAATATTTAACAAACATTCAAATGGCAAACAGAGTATCCCTTCGTTGCATCCTTGATGAGCATAAGCTCAAAGGGGACAACTACAATGACTGGTTTAGAAACCTTAAGATTATATTACGACAAGAAATTTTTTTATATGTTCTTGAAAGACCATTTCCCCCTGAACCCGCAGAAGATGCTGACCAAAATACATTTGATGCTTGGAAGAAACACGTCGATGATGATGAGAAAGCAGTTTGTATAATGCTTGGCTCTATGTCGGACGAACTTCCGAAAGCTCACGAAGAT
The DNA here is from genome assembly GCA_019454045.1 of Zanthoxylum bungeanum. Classification (NCBI taxonomy): domain Eukaryota; kingdom Viridiplantae; phylum Streptophyta; class Magnoliopsida; order Sapindales; family Rutaceae; genus Zanthoxylum; species Zanthoxylum bungeanum. The sequence continues at coordinate 10,457 of SKCR01054636.1, read as the reverse complement.
ATGGATGCTCAAACCATCCACTTTCACTTGAAAGAGTTGTATGCAACTTTTGTTCATACCGTGAGATTCCAAGTGTCATATGCCTTATTCCAAACAAGGTATAAGGAAGGATCTGTTAGTGGATATGTCCTTAAGATGATTGGCCACATTGAAAAATTGGCCAACCTCGGGTTCATCATGGATCATGAGATAGGTCGTGATCTAATTCTTCAGTCTTTACCAAAAGACTTCTCTAACTTTATTTTTCAGTTTCATCTGTCTGATAAAGAAGCTACTTTAGCAAAATTACACAATCTGATATAGCAAGTAGAGAAGGACTTGAAACCAGAGCTTAAAACCTCCATCATGCTTACGGGTACAGACCTGAAGCCACGAGGCCTAAAGAAAAATAAGGGCAAGGCCAAGGCTCCAGATCACCTAAAGCCCAATGGTAAGGTGGAGAAGAAAAAGTGAAAGGGTAAATGTTTCTTTTGTGGAAAGAAGGGTCATTGGAAGAAAGGCTGCAGATCCTTGGAAGCCAAGGAAGCTATGGAAGCCCAATAGGCCAAAAAGCCCAACGCTTCAGGTATGTTGTATATGATTGAACTATATTCTCAAAACTCTGAACCTTCTACTTGGGTACTTTACACCAGTTGTGGGACTCACTTGTGTAACAATATGCAGGGCCTGAGAAAGAGTATGAGACTCCGTCATGGGAAGGTTGACTTACGCATGGGTAATGGAGTAAAACTGGCTACATTGTGTGTGGGGACTTATTCATTAGTTCTGCCGAATGGTTTAGTTTTAGACTTAGAAGATTGTGTTTATGTACATTCTCTAATAAAAAACATCATTCCAATTTCTTCTTTATGTAATAAAGGCTTTTCATGCCTAATAAGTTCTAATGAATGTTCTATTTATTTCAATGAAATAAAGTATGGAGATGGTATTTTGAATTATGGTATCTATGTCTTACAAACTAACAAAGAATGTTCAACCTCTGATATATACAACATTAACTCGAATAATCTCAATGAATTACTAATATGGCACAGTCGCATAGGTCATATCAATGAAACAATATTAACTAAGCTATATAAGGATGGGTATTTCATACCCTTCAAATATGAACCTTATGGAACGTGTGAGTCTTGTTTACTTGGTAAAATGACCAAATTACCCTTGAAAGGTAAATGACAGCGTGCAACAAAGACATTAGAACTCATACACTATGATGTATGCGAACAAATGTCAATCACCACTAGAGGTGGATTCTCCTAATTCATTACCTTTATCGATGATCACTCATGATATGGGTATGTGTACCTTATGCGGTACAAATCTGAAGCCTTTGAGAAATTCAAAGTCTTCAAAGCTGAAGTAGAAAACCAGATTAATTTAAGTATTAAGTCACTAATGTCTGACTGAGGGTGTGAATACTTAAGCGATGAATTTCAAGATTACTTGAGAGAAAATGGCATTGTTTCCCAATGGACTCCTCCGGGAACTCCACATCATAATGGGGTCTCCAAAAGGAGAAATCAGACATTATTAGATATGGTCCGATCAATTATGACAGGCACGAATCTATCTCTTCATTTTGGGGTCTTTCTTTTGAAACTGCAACACTACTACTAAACCAAGTTCCTTCTAAGACAGTTAGTCAAACACCATATGAGTTATGGTATGGGAAACGTCCTAGTCTTAGTTATCTAAGAGTTTGGGGATGTGATGCATATGTTAAGCTCACACAAACTAACAAATTGGATGATAGGGCAGTTAAATGTAAGTTTGTAGGATATGCCTTGAACTCAAGAGCATACGTGTTCTACATCCCAAATGAACAAAGAACATTTGTCTCATGAAATGCTAAATTTCTAGAGAACGAATTCCTTCTCAAGAAATATAGTGGGAGTAGACTTGACCTCGATGAGGTACGAGAATAATAAATTAACATAGAACTAAACCCCAGGCCCCTCAAAAGGGTAGCGACGGAACAACCACAGAGTTATAAACTTAGAAGGTCTGGTAGGGAAAGACATGAACTTGAATGATATGGTTTCCATATTGATGAGGAACATGATCAGGTCATTAATAATTATGATCCCACCAGTTATGACGAAGCAATGCGTGACATTGATTCTGTCAAGTGGCTTGAGGCCATGAAATCTGAAATAGACTCTATGTATCAGAATCAAGTCCGGGACTTGGTGGATGCACCTGAAGGGATAAAACCCATAGGCTGCAAGTGGATTTACAAGCGTAAAACTGATGCATAAGGAAACATCCAAACCTATAAAGCTAGGTTGGTGGCGAAAGGTTATAGACAAATCCAATGAATTGACTATGACGAAACCTTCTCGCCTGTTGCAATGATAAAGTCCATTCAAATTTTACTAGAACTAGCTGCACACTTTGATTATGAGATTTGGCAGATGGATGTCAAAACAACCTTCCTTAATGGGAACCTCGTAGAGGAAGTCTATACGACACAACCAGAGTGGTTTGCATCTAAGGATGATCATAATAAAGTATGCAAGCTTAAACGATCCATTTATGGACTCAAGCAAGCCTCTAGAAGTTGGAATATATGATTTGATGAGACAATCAAAGAATTTGACTTCATAAAAAATGTAGACAAACCTTGTGTTTACAGGAAAAATGTTGGGTTTCTAGGTTAGTCCCAAGATCGATTCAAGCAATGAAACATGTGTGAATACTCAAAGAGGTATGGCGGAATCATACTTACATTGATCGGCTTTGCGATGCGAGGAACAACAAAACTTTTGCTCCCATGAAGCTCACGGTTTTGGACTGTTTTTGTTCTCCTCCAAATTTGGTCAACTTCATGGATGGATCTCCAAGCTCCAAGCTTTGTGTTGGTGATTCCATGCCAAGGGTTTGTTTCCCTATCACCTTGGATGACTCTTCATGTGCTAGCATTGGAAAATTTGCCATAAATTTTCCATTTTGTTCCTCGTGGTTCTCGGCAAAATGAACCAAAAGAGAGAAAAATAGCCCATTGGGCGTGAGTGGGGAGAGAGAGGAAGAAGAATAGTGTTGGTTTATTTTTGTTTCAAAAACAAAGCCAAATGATATACCAAATTCAAAAATGGTAAATGGCATTAAAGCCATCCAACCACCACCATCAATCATAAATAGTGACTAGTTGTCAAATCACTCAAACTGACAAGACATCATCACTTGATTGACTTGACTAGTGATTGACGCTTGATTTGACTTGTGGGCCGCACTTGAATTCGAAATGTGAGTGAGCCTGCAAACACTCCCGGGCTCGGGTTCACTAATTCCGATTAACGAATTTTTTGTTGCGACGTAATTAAATCAAATTTAATTAAATAATTATGCCTAGCAAAATTACTATTCACGTTGCTAGCGAATTAATTCTAAATTAACTCGTTCGCCCGAATTAGAATCTAATTTTAATTCCGCGTCTAAATCCAATTTCGTATAATATATCGAATATATTATTTTATGATGCCCTTATCCCTTTGCCCAAGACCCATTTGTTTTTATTATTCTACAAGCCTAGACATGTTACTAAATATTCTAAGAATAAAAACTCATAAAACATGCAAAGAACATAAACCTAAATATGCTAACTATCATAAAAACTTTAATTAATATAAAGAAAGAAAAGACTTACTTGAACCGAAGACTCCTCCAGTCCTCCCTCCAATCTACAAGCTTTTCTCGAACTCAGCAAGCTCTTCCACGTTCCAAAGAGCCACCCTAGTATGCTGCCTCCAAAGGTGCACACACCAAAGCCAAAACTCAATGGCAAGACTACGCCTTGAGTGCACATGTATTTTGCCCTTGGTGCTAGCCTAGGCAAATACCTCAAAACTTTTAACTCGAGGTTTCTCTAGTCAATTAGACTTAAGGATCCTCAAAATCAGTGGCTTACTCTTAAAATTTAGAGTTGCTCACTTATATAAACCCAAGATATGAAAGGTTTGGTGCAAAAATTTGTAAAGAATTCTTTGGGTTTATATAGGTGCTCCAAAGACAACAAAATTAATTAAGAATCCGATGTGGGATAAAAGCTAATTTAATCTTAGCCATTGGATCTTAATTTAGTGGTTTCATGAGATTATAAAACACTAATAAAAGTTTGGGCCGAATTAGAATTCAAAACAACTAACAAAAAAAATTAATTTACTATTCACGTTAATAAAAAATTACAGTGTTTGATGATTCATATAATTTTTGTAAGACACGTATAATAAAGAATATAATTTTATTAATTAATGAAAATATTACAAATAGATGTACATATAGCCCATCCACAAGTTGGGTATATGGCATATCCCTAACAATATCCCACTTGCACTATAGCAAACTAGTATGAATCTGGACATCATACTCTCTGGTGTGCCTATCACGCTTTTGTTGAGTCATCCCTTTTGTCAGAGAATCTGCAAGATTATGTTCTGTGGGTATTTTCTCTATAATAACTTCTTTTCTCTCAATAATCTCCTTGATGAGATGAAATCGCCAGAGTACATGCTTGGATTTCAGGTGGGACCTTGATTCTTTTGATTGAGAAATGGCGTACGTGCTCCCACTAACCTCCTTATATACACAAGAATCATTTTCGTTTTGAATTAAATCATACACCATTATGATTACATCAGAACGATAATTCCAAAAACGCAATGCTTGCTTCAATCCATAAATGGATCGAATTAACATGCAAACCTTGTTTTCTCGTTTTGGTACGACAAAACCGTCAGGATGTTGTAAACATCCACCAAAAGGTTTCCGTTAAGGAAAGCGGTTTTGACATTCAGCTGCCATATTTCATGAATGAAACATTCAGCATTAGCAAACATTTGTCCAAATGGATTTAACCATGGCAACAAGTAAAAGGTTTGTCGTAATCGACACAATATTGATAACCCTACCTTTTCGCTACAAGGGTAGCTTAGTACGTTGGTATGCTGCCATCCATGTTTGTCTTCCTTGAAGACTTATATAGTACCAATAGGCACAATGCCTTCCGGTACATCAACCAGTGTCTAAACTCAGTTGGTATACATGGAATCCATTTTAGACTTCATGGAACTTTGCCATAATAGGGAGTCGATACCTTGTATCACTTCCTCATACGTAGTCAGTTCGTGTTTCGAGAGGAGTCCTTATTGAAAGAATACTATACTCTTTCAAGTATTTGAGAAACTTATTGCTTAAGTATTTTCATCATGGTCCAATCATGGTGTTTAATACTTTAGCCGATCTGTTTTTCTACTTGGTGTCGAAACTCTTTGAATTTATCAAAAGTTTCCGATTTGTGTTTCAAAAGAAACACATAACCATAACGCGATGCCACACCCGTAAAGGTCACAAAACATTCATATCCACCTCTAGCCTAGCTAGATATGGGCCCACTTACGTCACTATAACTGAGGGCTAACAGATCGTTGGCACTTGCACTTTTACCAAGTAAACGGTGTTATAGGCACTTTGCCTATTTAAACTAGATTCATAGAATTTATTTGATTAGAATCAAATATGTCCTAGTACCCACTCTTCGAAAGTGTGGATATACGAGTCTTGTTAATTGTGTCCCAGACAACAATGCCACAATTAAGTCTCAACTGATTAATTCAGTTTGAGCTATTTGTTTGTCCTATTATATATATGAGATTTATTTATATTCAAAATATAAATACTGTTATTCACATCTAATGTGTTTATCTCAATATCATCTTTATAAAATGAAGCAATTTAGTGTTCTATAATATAAAGGTATATTCGCAACGGATTATACTCTGATATAGAGATAATGTTTCTAGTCAAACTAGTTACAATGTAACAGTTTCCTAATTTAAGTACACACCTGAAACATAGTTCCTAAACTTAGGTATCTACGGTTAAAACAGCGACTGTCGTCCCATTTCCAACTCGCAGATAAATCCCAACTGAAGTCAGTGTCCTGCTAATTAGCAGATAATGTACATCAGTACATATTTATGTACCACAATCAGTATCTAATATCCAATTTTAATACTAGTAGCGAACATGTTTATGACAAACATATTTAAAGTCGGAGCCTTGCCCGTCTTCAATTCCTTCATATCTGCCTTGTCCATACGGCAGTCACGCTTCCAGTGACCCCGTTTGCCACAGTTTTGGCAGATATTTTAGGATATGTCCTATGTCTTCCCAGAAGATTATAATGATTGTGCCTTTGCCCATTTTCCACACCCTAGAAGCCTTTGGCCAAGCCTTGGCCTTCTGGGATATCGAAGTAAGATGCGCCTTGCGCTTCTTGCCTTATTACAAACTTTGGCTTTGTCTCATTGAGTATAGCCATTAACTCTCCAAGAGTTTACTATTGCAATTTAGTACTTTTAAGATCTAAGGATAGATCTATGAAGATCCTTCATTTTCAATATCATTCTATAAGGATCTAATCCTTAGTTCTGACTAAGAAATTAAAGAGTCTTTGCGGCAAGCATAACAGATTAAGCACTAAAGTTTTCATCACATGATTATTCCAAATATCATGTTCTACTATTTGCTCAACTTCGGGCTTAAGCTCGAGACGTCACTCTATCAAATAAAATAACTTCTCGGTCCTCAGGACAATCCTGAGATTTTATTCCCAATCAGAAAATTAAAGTCGTTTAATGACATTTTCACCCAGGATTATGTTTTAAACACTAATCTTTCAGTTATTCTTGATTGCTAACTATCCAATCAATGATTTCAGGTACTATAGATAATAATTATTACTATAGTCTAACTATATAATCAACTATAATTATTTTGGTTAAATTCAAATATATTGATTACTATAATCCAATTATATAAACAACTATAATTGAAGTAGTTTGAATACAGTCAAACTGTTTAATTTAAAACAACATTAAATATTAGTCCAACTAATATATTAATTTATTGACGAAAAATGAAATGAGCGCGTATTTGGCAAGTAACTAAACGAATATTGCAAATTTAATACTTGCCTCCCACTATTTTTCGGTGAGCCTCTAACCCTCTGTGGCGTAATCGGGAAACCTTGTTTCCTAGTGGGCTAGGATCCCGTTAAATAACACACAATCTTGACTTTGGCCAAAAATTTGTATGATAATTAACTAGGTAGATCTCTAAGATCAACTGGATCCCATCCAATTCCTAGATCCAGTAGGTGGACATCCAAGTCCGAAACATATATCTTATATATGCCAATATATCCAATATATTCCCTAACCTTTTTCCTCTGAATCAATTAAGCCTTGGCTTTGGCACAACAAACTTAATGACCTCAGTTAAGCGGAACCCATTGACTATGGAAAGCTTTGTAATCCATGTCGATGGACAAGAAGTGATCTTGACTTTGGCCAACAAATCAAAACTTGGACAAGACACCGATATGGAACAAAGCCTTCATGATTCAAACACATCCACGACGGACAAAGGTCTGGAATTTGGCCAAGAAAGCAGTGCCAATCTTGGATCTTGAGTAAGAATCACTCAATGGAAGGAAAAACGCTTAATATATATTGAGGGTTTTTCGCGTAATTGGCAACCAATTAATTATCTTTGTTAAGGTCTCATCATCATACACCCTTAAATATGCATTCTAAAAACATAATAAGGCGCGTATAAATAAATATATTAATGATATGCGGATGGATATTTAACACATTGTTCCTAGAACAAATCTCTCACTTTCCTCTCTCCCGCTAGCACAAGTATGTTATCAATCAATCTAATCCAATTAATTAATCTGAAAATTAATGACCATCCAATGTTCAAACAACGATTTGATTTTGCGCGAGTCCGACTCATTTTGCGAATTCGTACTCAAAGTAAGAATTCTTGAATTATATTAAACTACAATATTAAATCCAATTCAATTTGTATTTAATACTAATTCTATATTTAATTCTAAATTAAATAATTACACTTTTTAATGTGCCTTTATGACTTAGATTCTAAATCCAATCTTTACGGGTCTCAAAGCCCGATTAACATCCAATGTTAATTTAATTAAAGTCCAATGGGCTTTTAATTAATTTCATAAGGCATTGACTTTTGGTCAATATGGGTCAAACCGAAATACCAAAGCCCATTTAAGGAATCACCCTTATTTGCCAAGAAATCAATTTAGGCCCATTAGGCCCAATTAAAATTTTAAAGGTCCATTAGTTATATTTGGACTTTATGGATATGGTTTTGGGCCCAATTGGATCCAACCAATTATCCTAAACCAAACTTGGCCCAACCAAGCCCATTAAGCCCAATTACAACTTTACAAGCCCAATTCCAAATTTGGCCCGATTAATTAAATTACCAAAATTCCAAATTTCATAATTTAATTAACCTAAAGTGTATGCCATAATTAATTAATCAAATTAATATTTCCAAAACAGTAATTTATACAATTAATTATGCTTATTATCATCAAAACATTTCCAACACAATTGAATAAAAAAATCAACCATTTTCATGCTTCATCACTCACGACAATTGGGAATTTTTTTTCAATTCAAAATTCAAACCAATTAAATCTCAAATCAACATTTCCCAAATGATTTCAACTCATCCAATGATTAAAATCAAAAAATACCATGACATTAGGGCACCAATATGTTTCGGCCAAGCCTACATTTTTGGGGAAAAATTGATCCAATCCATTTTTCACAAAATTGATCACAAACAACTCCAAGTCATCCATATACAAGCATGCTCAAACAAGTAATTTCACTCAAACATGCTCCAATTCAATTTACCCAAATTTTACCCTAATCAAATTTCATGCTCAAAATTGCTCTGATATCATTGTTGGGTTTCTAGGTTATTCCCAAGATCGATTCAAGCAATGAAACATGTATGAATACTCAAAGAGGTATGGCGGAATCATACTTACATTGATCGGCTTTGCGATGCTAGGAAAAATAAAACTTTTGCCCCCTTGAAGCTCACGGTTTTGGACTGTTTTTGTGCTCCTCCAAATTCGGTCAACTCCATTGATGGATCTCCAAGCTCCAAGCTTTGTGTTGGTGATTCCATGATGAAGGGTTTGTATCCCTATCACCTTGGATGACTCTTCATGTGCTAGCATTGGAAAATTGCCACAAATTTTCCATTTTGTTCCTTGTGGTTCTCGGCAAAGATGAACCAAAAGAGAGAAAAATAACCCATTGGGCGTGAGTGGAGAGAGAGAGGAAGAAGAATAGTGTTATTTTATTTTTGTTTCAAAAATAATGTCAAATGATATACCAAATTGAAAAATGGTAAATGGCATTAAAGCCATCCAACCACCACCACAAATCATGAATAGTGACTAGTTGTCAATCACTCAAAGTGACAAGACATCCATCACCTGATTGACTAGTGATTTGACGCTTGATGTGACTTGTGGGCCGCACTTGAATTCGAAATGAGAGTGGGCCCGCAAACACTCCCGGGCTCGGGTTCGCTAATTTCGAATTAATGAATTTTCTGTTGCGACATAATTAAATCAAATTTAATTAAATAATTATGCTTAGCAAAATTACTATTCACGTTGCTAGTGAATTAATTCTAAATTAACTCATTCGCCCGAATTAAAATCTAATTTTAATTCCACGTCGAAATCCAATTTCGTATAATATATCGAATATATTATTTTATCGATTAATTCCAAATTAATCGGTCTCTCTCTTTTATAATAATTTTTTATCCCATATAAAATATCTCTGTAATTAATCCAAGATTAATTTTCTCTCTCTTATAATTAATCCCAGATTAATAAAGTGCGAGTCATACGTCATCAGTGAATCTTCGGGAAGCGACCCATGGGATCCCCGGATATGTTGGCAGTAAAATCCGATCGTCGGACTATCCGAACACGTACTTACCTAGTACTACGTTTTTACCGATTTACAAGACATGGTTGGCTTCTAGCAAAGCACCGTGCCTACCCAATTCTCCAGAAATATTCTATAGGAATACGTGATCTATATCAGGCGTAATATACGTAGTATTGCGTATTACGATCCAATATCGGATGTCACGTGCAAGGCCTAGGGCTGGAATTGTGTCTGCCTATACGAAACACATATCGGATCTCTGGTAACTAGTCTATATAATCGGATAAACATGACCTAGTTATAATATCCCGATAGCTGCAGCATAAAAGAGCACCAGTTCCGTATCCTACGTGATCATCATCTCCACTATGACTAGAGTGATACTTCCATCTCGACATTGTTGGTTTCTATAATGTGTCCCAAGGAAAGATTAAGCATACATGAAATACAACAAAGAATATATATAAACATGAAGTATGGCGGAATCATACTTACAATGCTTTGTTGATGAAGAAAAATCAAACCAAATGGAAGCTCCAAGGTTGGGATGATTCGGCCAAGGAAGACAAGAAGTAGGAAGCTCCAAGCTTTGTGTATTCCTTGCTCTATGATGGTTTCCCTATCACCTCTTTTGATTCCTTGATGGTGCTA
>SKCR01054635.1:0-33471 GCA_019454045.1 Zanthoxylum bungeanum | reverse complement strand
ATTACTTCAAGAATCTGATCAACAGAAAGGGATTGCTCCACTCTGATCAAGAGTTGTTCAATGGTGGTGGGTCCACTGATCCAATAGTGCGCACCTACAGTAACGATCCAAATGCCTTCAAATGTGATTTTGTTACTGCCATGATCAAGATGGGAGATATCAGCCCACTCACTGGATCCAAAGGTGAAATTAGGAAGAATTGCAGGAGGGCTAATTAATTAATTGATTTCAGGGTAATTAAGATTAAGAAAGAATAAATTTTCTTCAAGTTGTTCTTTTTTTTTTTTTTAAAAAAAAATGTACTACAGATTATATATGCATTAGAAATATATTCTGTAATTGTTCATCTTTTTTAACAAATTAAGTAACATGAGTGTGCTTGTGGTGTGAGGAGACTTGTGATCAAATACTGCAATTAAAATATATTTGGCTTTTGAATTGAATAAAAGGATATCAAAATCCTATTTTGTCGTTTATTTTTGATTCAATAAAATTATTATTTAGACCTTTTGTTCTTTTAAATGTTTTCCACTTCCTCAAGATTTTTTTTTTTAAATTATTGGAAACCTCACCGCCAAACCATTTATTTCGGATTTAAGCGGAGTGAATAAAACATATGGTTGTCTCAGTCTCTTACAAGAAACGGACTCGAATTCGAACTCCCCCCAAATCACGCCCCTTTATCAAGATGTTTCCTTTTTATAGAAAATCGTGAAATCATAAGGGGGTTAATATGAAATCTCTTTTAGGATACAATAGAATTTGTTGTAATTAATGATTTGTGAATCAACCAGATACAACCAAATAATACTCTTTTTTGTTGAAACTAAAGATGCAAATAACAAGAATAAGAAAAAAAAAATTAGAAAATCATCTATAACAATTCAAAATGGTCTATATACAGGGACAGAGCCGGAATTTTAATTGAGGGGGCCTAATATGAAAAAATTATTATGAAAAATTATAACAAAAAAATCAAAGATCATTTGATAAATATTTCATTTGGCTATATTTTACGACTGTCCACTTCATGCTTTCATTTTCTGAAAACATTAATTAATAGATTCATCATTAAATTCCTCTAACTTGTTTCTCTTGATATACACAACCAAACTATCATTTAAAAGTTGAACTATCATTAGATTGCTCAAACGATTCTCTACGATCTTCATGGCGGAAAATTACAATCTCTGAGGGTCATGGCCCACCCTGAGCCCAACGTGCCTATGTCCATATCTATATATAGAAGTGAATGGTTGTCAATAATGAGGTACCTTTACATTAAATGATTGATTTTTTAGAAAGATCATATCAATTATGTCATATTTATTTTTCAATTTGAATTCGAATTAAATTCAATGAAACATTAAGTCTTTTATCTAAAGATAGCATAAATGTATGTAACCTTTCATTTAGAGAGATTTCCCCAAAAGGTATCTTACACTCAAGTTTGGTTAACTGAACTTCAGTGTCCATAAATACAGGACAAAGTTCGGTTTATTGAACTTTCAAATATGACGCATATACAACCCTATTTTTGTTTAAATCGGAGGTGTTGCCCCGACCCACATGCCGTCTCGACTCATCACGAGCTGTCCGAGCAACTCAATCACGGATGTGCTAGAGTAAAAACATAAAAGCATATCAAATTATCTGAAATTTACCAATAAAAATATATATTTTAAAAAAATGATAGTTGACCACTTTTAACATTTGGGTACCTTAATCTGTCACCCCTGTTAAAATTGACCGTTTAGTTTAAACTTCATGCATAGTGATGGTCATCTCCAATGTTCTAAGGGTAATTTAGTCAATTTGTAAACATTAAGGAACCTAAATGGTATAACTAGGCAAATATATCCTGACTTGTGAAAATATAAAATATTAATGACTAAAATGTTATTATCTTTTAATTTGATTGATTAAGAATAATGAATTCAAGGATTTTCAGGGTGTTACTTCAGCACCTCCAATATCACATGGCACAACGATCGCGATCCAATATCACGATTTTAGAAAAATAAAATAAAATAAATCATTTTTTTTTATTGTTTCTTAATATGCGGGCCATGCCTGCTTCCACATTATTGTACTGGAGCCCCGATTCGTGAATTCAATACCGCCTAGATATGAGTATGAAAGATTTAGTCATTGTTTCTGGAGAGATTCTTCTGTATAATTTAGGTACTATATCATAAATTTGATATTTTAATGTGGTACCATCAAATAATTATTAATAGACATGTGAAAATAATGCAAAAAAAAAAAAAAAACTGTTTTTATTAATTATCCGTTTCTCTTGTAATTCTGACTAATAAAATAGATGGTGCTTTTAATATACCTTAACTTAAACCAAAGTCTCTAATTTAATTTCTCAAAGCAATTTAGCTACCTTTGCCAACCTGAAACTGAACAAAAAGTGTCAAAAACTCATCACAATAGACTAATTAGTCTGTCAAGCAATGATTTGGAAACGTTGGAAATCCCGCCGTAAAATTACCAGATCCGAACTTAAACGGAATAGGTAAAATCTCTGACTGTCTCAGGTTATTACAAGAAATACACCCCTCTAAACTCGAACTCAAGACCCGACAATCGAATCATAAGTCTTTTGCCACCAAGCCACATATCTTGGGCCAATACCACCCCCCTAAAGTGCAAAAAGAGAATCTTATTTCTGCCTTGAAAATTCGGTTTTAGTCTAGATTCTGAACCTATTCCGTAATATTACACAATAATTTAAGATAAGTCATAATTATTATTTCTATGAATTATTATTGAGCACCCTTAAGTCTAATAATTTTGAATCAACATAAATAAAACAATGCAGTAAACAAAATCAACACAATAATTTTGTTAATCAACACAATAATTTTGTTAAGGAAGTGGAAAACTCGTGCGAGTAAAAAATCACTCTAAGTATCTAGGCTACCAGCCAAATCCACTATAATGAGAAAAATTTACAGTGATGGTATAAGACCTATGGCAGTAACTCTGCCGACTCTAATACCTCTAGACTATAATAACGCGAAAAACTCATCGAGCCCGTACCAAACAGCATTCTTCAAAACCTCTGAAGCCTCTAAGCGAATCAACTCTGCAAGCACGCAATGCCGGAACTCCGACTATCAATTTTCCTTCTTGAGAACTCTGAAGTTTTAGGAAATTGGGTCAGGTTGTGTTTTGTGTTGATGGTCAAACACGAATCAATATCACCAAGAAACTGAAGACAGGGTAATCCAAAGAGTTTTCAAGGTGAAAATCAAGAAGGTTGAAAAGCTAAGAAGATTTGAGGCTCAGAGTAATGTGTTTCCAACCCTTGTGCAAGTGGTTCAATGTTTGTTTATACAAGTATGACAAATGTATGGTTTTTCTTGTGCAAAACATGCTTAAAAACGAGTCTAAAATAACCTACTTAAGCACAGTCATTTGAACTCCACAAGAACGCGTGTCAAACGTGCGCTGTTCCACAAACTCGTTCGAACGTAGTCTCAAACGCACCTCGAAAGCAAACACACTGGAAGGTTTCGTTCGAATGGAAAGATGAACGCACTACGCACGAGAACCTTCTGCCAAGTTTCGTTCAAAACTAAATACAAACGTGACACGAACGTCACTCGTTCGAACGCAAACACGAACGTATCACTAACGCATATCTGATTCCTTCACGCACAGTTTTTCAAATACCAGTGCAATTACTCCGAGATATTTAACACTCATTACAACTCAATTGAACTTATTTTGTTTCAAACATTGCCAACAAATATGCAACTAACATGCCCTTCTAGTGAAATTGTTTTACATGCATGCATTTCCTCAAATGCTAGAACTGCACAATTAATCTCATATATAAACTAGCATGAAATTGAACAGACTGTTCAACGAATTAATAATATAAAAGAGAGGATATAGAGATTAATTAATTAAGATCATAATGAACATCAATGTAATTAATAATCTCTAAATTTATAGTAGCTAGCACCTGGTTGCAGCTCCGCTGACCGTGAATACACTTTCCACTGAACATTTTTTTAGAGAAAAATATAAATAAAAATAATCTCTAAGAAGTAGTACCTTGCCTTGATCCATGGCCAACAACAATGCCTTCTTCATCTTCATCATTTAGATTTACTCAAACTCCTCCGTTTACTACGACCACCATTAAAGCACAATGTTGAAGTAGGGGATCCGCGGCCGCGGCCATAATTTTTTTCCTCCTCCTCGTCATCATCCTCGTCATCTTTATTATGAAAATTTATGGTCATAGTTAATCTTGTCAAAGAAAAACTCCGTCTATGAAATATCGACTTCTTAGAGGACGATGATGAGCCTGAGGACGATGATGAAGAAGAAGTACAAGACCAAGAAGATGACGATGGTGATACATGATTCTTTTTAGACCTAATGATAAGCCTGATGGGGAAAATATAGCTTAAGAGATGATTAGGCTTTGTATTTTTCTGAATGGTATTGGACTTGGAAATGGATTGATAAGACGGCGGCGGTGTTAACGGAGGGATAGTATTGTCATTAAACATTGGATGTTTCGGGGTTCCAGGCTGAGACTCCCATATGAACGGAACTGAACCTGAAGCTCCTCCATAGTAGACTCTTGAAGAAGAATTGGCCATGGAGGTTTCTTTTGACATGAGCCTGGAGAAGAACTTGTTATCTTGCTTGATTTGGAGTGATTCCTGAGAACTTTTTTCATGGCTTCCGGTTAACATTTTGGATTGGTGGGCGAATGGGATTTTTTTTTGAGCCTGTAAAGCTTCAGGTTTCAAGATCTGGAGATTGTTATTTCAAGATCCGAAGGTGCAGCTCCAATATTAAAGAATGGAATATGTAGTTATGCTTATTTATGGTTCTTTGTACTCTTTTTTAATTATGTAAGAGTGGTTTAAGTTGCCAAGGAGAGCTTCAAATAAATGAAGTAGGGCTTGCTAGTGCTGCCTATCCATTAATAATTTATTATGTGGGTATTATTTTCACAAATAGACATTTAGATATAGGGATGGCAAAAATCTAAAAGGGGAAGGGGGTTTTCGGGGACTCTCTCTAATTAGGGAGGGAATCGAGAATGAAAAATTGAAAAAATTAATATCGAGGATGAGGATGGAGAAAATTTAATACTCATTTCTTATCTGGTGAATGGACAGAGTTTAGGCAAAATCCACATTTCTCCCCATTACCCATTTAAGTTTTAATTTATTTATTTTTATTTTTTTAATAAAATTTTCAAATTTCTATTGTAAATAAAAAATTATCTTAATATTTAAAAATATATATAAATTATAAATAGTATAATTATATATATATAAAATCAATTTTTAGGGAGTGTTATATCATTTTATTAAGATACGGACCAAACAAAAAGATAAAAATATGAATTTCAATACTCTAAAATTAATTGTGATTTGTGGAATAAATATTATCAATTTTTTTTGAATATGCATGTTTGATTTTTGGATAAAGTAATAGTTCAACTTATATATTTTTCAATTACTTAAATTTATTTTAATAAACATTTGTTTATTTTTCGGGGTTCGGGGTCCCTCGGGATCCCCTTTTATTATTCGGAGATCCTCATTCCCTCCCCTAAACTAATTATGAGGAGATGTGGAGGGGACATAGACATTTAAAGATTATCAGGAATGGATACGGGGATCTCGATTCTCTCCCCACCATTGTCATCCCTATTTAGACCCTCTCTTTTGTAATTAAATAATGTCTACTTATTATTTTCATAACATATATCATTTTAACCAATATTACACTGTAGCTTTATCTTATGCTCACAAACGAAATGCGATCAGAAGTCCTCAAGGGGTGTGGCTTGGTGGTGTAGGGTCTAGGATCTCACCTTGAGGTTCTGAGTTCAAATCCATGGGGTGCACTTCTTGTAAGAGCTTGGGACAGCCGGTGGTTTTACCTGCGCCGCGGCCCAGAATGGGTGGTTTGGTGGCGGGGTTTCCATCGTTTCCAAAAAAAAAAAAAATGCGATCGGAATGCCAATTTCTAAAACAGTAAAGTAAAGTTATTTATTTATAATATGATAGAGATCTAGTTGTTTATTCGAACAAATTAATCTGAGTAATGTCGTCTCTTTCTTGTTTGTGAGCGTTACTTAAGTCCTTAGATGAAAGGATATGGATGTCAATAGAGTACGGGTGGAAACCTCCCGTAATTATGGTTGATGGGGTCTCCTCCCCTAAAGAAAAAATGACCTGAACTAAGGAAGAACTTGACGTTAGCAACATGACCATCAAGGCAATTAATGCCATTCATGCTACTGTTAGCTCCGCTGGATTTAGGAGAATTTCTATGTGTGAGATAGCCAAGGATTCTTGGAACTTCCTTCAGACTGTGCATGAGGACACATTATCTGTTAAGAATAATAGACTTCAAGAGCTTGCCACTAGGTTTGAGGTTGCTATGATGAGGGATGATGAGACATTTGATGAGTTCTACGCTGAGATTAACGATATAGTTAACTTTAGTTTTAACATATGCGAGACTATTCCTACAAATATGATAGTTAGGAAAATCCTTAGATCCACGTCGATCAGTTTTTACCAAATATCACAACCATCGAGGAAACTAATGACTTATATCATCTTAAACTAGAGGACCTCGTAGAAAAACTGCAGGTGTATGAGAAAAATTTTCCTGGATATAGAAAGTCCAAGACCATGACGATGAAGATCGCAAAGGAAGTTCGTCATGATCCGTCAAATGATGATAATGATACTACCCTTACAAGTTTCGATTTGGCCATGTTTGTTAAAATATTTAGGAAATTTCTTAAGATGCAGAAAAATGGTTGTAGCACTGATAAAGATAAAAAGGACAATCCTAGAGAGAGTAGGCGTAGTATGAGGGAGTCTAGAGAGGATAAGGATAGCAAACCTAACACTATCCAATGCCATTAATGTGAAGGGTATGGGCATATTAGATCTGAGTGTCCCACATACCTAAAGTCTAAATGCAAGAAAGTCATGGCAACCTCTCTTAGTGATTCAGAAAATGGCTATACTTTTGATGAGTCTTCTAAGGAGAAAAGCAATTTCATTGCTTTTACTGCTAATGTGGTCGGTGAGAGACGTGATAATGTTAGTAATGAAGATGATGGATCAGAATTCTCTCATGATGACTCTGTTGATGAAGATAATCTTCATGTAGCAAATACTGAATTATTTAATGAGAGTTTAGCTATCAAGAAGACGAATATTGAGGTCAATAATAGGCTGAAAGAAGTGGAGCTAGACAAAAATGAAGCTTAGACTAAATTTGAGCAAAGCCTTTTGATGATTGATGACATTGAGGAGATGAATAAATGACTAGTTGATAGAGTCAAATTCTTAGAAACATAACTTAAAAATGCTAGAACCCAGTTGTCTGTATTTTCTAATGGGACTGAGAAACTAGATCACGTGTTAGGGATTAGAGTTAAGTCTAATTTTGATAAGGTGTCATCGTATAGAGTTGTATTTATCCCTCATAAACATGACTTAGGTAAGAAACATGTTGGTTGTAGTCATGTAATTCCCCATGTTATTCCCCATCCTATGTCTCAACCTAAATCTAGAGGTATGGTGGGTAAACCTCGCTCTCGTCCGAGGTTTGTGTCTGTGTGCCATCACTATGGTAAGGCATGACACATTAGGCCTAAGTGTTTCTTGTTGCATAAACAAAAGAAAAGGCCTAAGAGTGTTTCAACTAGGTTTGATTCTTCAAATCTAGCTTTTCAAGTTTCTGCACTAGCTAAACGGACTCAACTCATTAGTGAGAAACTTGCACTGCTAACTAGGAGTTCTCAAGTAAAGAAGACTCCTAAGAAAGTTTGGGTAAGGAAGCGATATAACTTCTCATCAACTTCTGAATGCTTTGACCCTAGCAGACATGGTGGGAGTGCATTTCAATGTACTTTTTCTTAGTTGTTGCATGCATATTTTCCCATTGCATGTGTGTGTGCGTGTGTTTTATGTTTTTTTGCACAACTGCATGTTTTTATTTTCACTGTATATGAATGTGTTTGTTTTGTCTTTGTTATATGTCCATTGGTATATATTATGGAAACCCGGACAAAAATTTCATAGCCGATTCCGAATGGACGGTAATATGATCTGCACTCGGGAATACAACTTCACGTACCATTGGATATTGATAAGCCGTGATGTGTCTTTTATTATTTTTATGAAAAAATACAAAATATAAAATAAAAAGACCAAAAATATTATGTGGCTTGTTAGAGCATGAAAAGTTTGTTGCATGTGATCTTGGTATGTAGGATATATGGTTATGTATGTATAATATGCTTTTACTTTTCCTGATGCTCTATGTGTATGAGTGTGTTTAATGGAAAATTTTAGTATATATTGTGCTTGCATTTCACATACATATTTTTTTGTTATCAAGGCTTGGTCGCATGTATGAGTTTTTGGACTGGCAGTATAATCTTTGTTATACCTAGATCACCTAATAGTGTGACCTTTGACTAGATGACCTTATGTTATCCCCTTGTAAAAGTAAAAGAAAAAAAATAGTTTAAATGAGTCTCACGTGTAAAAACGCCAATGAGCCGAATTCAAAAAACAAGGGAAAAATCCTTCACTCGAAAGAGTCTTTATTTATGAGCTCATCATATTTAGGGGGAGAATGTTATAACATGTAACCAATGTTACTTATTTTCATATCCTAGTGGTGCTGGGTTTGAACACTTATTTTGTGGACTTGGTGTGTCAAGAGATGGGATTTATTTGGCTGTGTCCCACTCATAAAATAATATCTCAAGCCTTGATTTGTTGTGCACTTCATTTTCTACGAACGTTCTTGCTATGTTTTGGTGTTTATGTCATATGCATGCATGCAGTATTTAGCAAGACCTAAAGTATTGCATATTATTTCATGTCATAAACAGTTGAATACTGACTGGGCATCATTGTACTTGCTTGAAGTGCTGTTTTGAGTAGTTTATTTTTGAATTTTTTTTACTCATTGTGTGTTGGTGTGTGCGTTTCATGTCGTTGCATTTCCTTTATCATTGTATAATTGTTAGTTCTTTCGTCTACTTCCCATTTGTTCATTTTGCTAACTGAGTAAGGTTGTTAGTGATTGGAGTAAGTTAAGTTTTCCTACTCTCTTGCATGTGATTTTAATTGGTATATTAATGTGTTAAGTTTACACATTGTCATTTCGTGACAAAAAATGGGGAGTAGTATATCCATTTTATATCTCTTTTTTAGGGGGAGTAAAATTAAGTCGGCAGTAAGATATCTACCATTACATGCATGAGATTTTTATTTTGTTTTATCTGCTCTTTATATTCCCTATGCTTTTCACGATATAAATATTGTTTGTGGATGTTTCAGGTGAACAGATTAGTGGCTGTGGTGGCATCGATTTCATGACTACTTGGTTAGGTATTAGATCGAGTCATATTGTAATAAGTCACTGTCTTGATGGTTTGTAGTAGGATATTTTCTTTTTGGGTATTTTACCATAGTCTTTGTATTATGTAGTATTTTATCACGGAATACCAAAGGGGGAGATTATTAGTTCCATATTTGTTGGTAATATCTGTAACAAAACAAGTTCAATTAGTTGTAATGAGTGTTGAAGTTCTTGGAGCAATTGGACAAGTATTTGGACAACATCAGATGGATATATCAAAGTGACGTTCACTTTTTTGAATATTTCATAAGATTTAGAGCTCCAATTAATATGAGGTCAGTGTCATTGGAAATTAGGCTTGAAGACGATAGTGTATATATAAAGAACACATGATTTGGCCAATGGACGAGAAAGTTACAAGTGTTCGAACTCCTAGAGGCAGAAACTTTACGTTTGAGTTGCATTTGAGGGGCGTTCGAATGTCCGTGCGTAAGTGGATTATTTTGGATACGTTTTTAGCCAATTTTAAACAAGGAAAAGCCTTACTTTTGCCCTACTTATATAAACAATCTTAGAGCCACATTCACAAGTGTAGAAAACACATTACTATGAGCCTAAAATTTTCTTAGCTTTTCAACCTTCTTAATAGTCCACTTTGAAGACTTTGTTGTTTACCTATCTTTTCTGTTTTGGTGAGATTCTTCATCGATTGACCATCAACACAAACACAAACTAACCCAATCTCCCAAGCCTTCAGTGTTCTCCAGGAGGAAGATTGGTAGTCGGAGTTCCGGCATTGCATGCTACAGAGTTGATCTACTTAGAGACATCAGAGGTTCCAAAGAAGGTCGTTTGGTACGGGCTCGAGAAGTTCTCTGGGTTATTACAGTCTAGAGGTATTAGAGTCGGTGGAGTTGCTGCCACATGTCTTATACCATCACTGTAAGTCTTTCTCATTATAGTGGATTTTGGCTGATAGCCTAGATAACCAGAGTGGTTTTTTACTCGCATGAGTTTTCCATTTCCTTAACAAAATTACCTGTGTTGATTTTGTTTCATGCTAGTGTTTATTTATTTTGAATTATAATTGCACTATCCATAATTATTAGATTTTAGGGTGGTTGATTATTTTATTAATCTATAGTAACAATAATTAGGACTTGTCTTAGTTTATTGTGATTTATTCCGCATAGGGTTAGAACCTTAGGATAAATTCGAATTTTCAATATATATGACTATTAAGGTTCTTTGACAATGACATTGGAGCACATATATTTTCTATTTACTTAGTATAAATCAATCACTATTTTGTTAACGATATTAAATACATGATGATGTCATAATGGCATTTTTCTCAAATCGCCTGATATAGTGGCTCATTGATATAAAATAAAAAGGTTAGGTGTTGCAGTGACATTGTGATCAGAATTTTTTGGTGGTTCAGAGATTATCTCTAAAATTAAGTTTAGAAATAATTGGTAGCCCTTTAAAATATTTTTGATAAGTTGTATCTTTTTTACAATATATTTTATTAACTTCATAGATGTACATCTCATCTATTCTTACTTACAATTACATGTTTACCTTCCCAATTAGAGCTAGCTCAGTAACTAATGTTATTATACCTTAGCTCAACATCAACATGAGGAAATATCATGGGATTTAGTTTCTCTGTTTATTAGGTATGTTAGTAAGCTCGAAATTAATCAAGTATTTTGGCTATATATATATATATATGTATATATATATGCATTAGGATATGTTCATTCATCACATTTTGGTACTGTTTCCATATTGTCAGCAATATGTAAAAACTAAAGGATGCACCCTTTATAAAATATAAATCTCTCTAATTGTCAGAGGTGGGAACAAATGACTTTAATTCCAAATTAAGGAAAAAAAACTTAAAAAAATGACTTTGAACAGATGTGTTCTTGAAGATCACTGATTTCCTCTGGAGAGTTGATGTTATATGGTTTCGCCACTTTATTGATACTAAATCATGTTGATTATTTCTGCACCACCAAATATGACAATATCATTGTACCACATAATATTTTTATTTTATATCAAGGAAATATTATAATATTAAATAATATTAATGACAAAATACACTACAAGAAAATATATTTTTAGCGTCCAAATATTTAGCGTCGAAATTATTTTCGACGCTAATAATAACTTTTAGCATCGAAGATAATATTCGACGCCAAATGTCAACCTTTAGTGTCGAAAATAATATTCGACGCCAAATGTCAACCTTTAGTGTCGAAAATAATATTCGACACCAAATTATCTACTGTTAATGTCGAATATTAAAAACGACGCTAAAAGTAGTAATTTTAGCGTCGAAAAATTTTCGACGCTAAATTTTATCCTTTTAGCATCGAAAAACATATTCGACGCTGAAAATTTGACATCTGGCGTCGAATAAATTATGTCGCTAAAGGTTTATGGCGATACCACCGACAGTCTGTTAACCTTTATCGTCGAAATTTAATTTCGACACTAAAAATCGGACATTTATCGTCGAATTGGAGGACTTCGACGCTAAAACTATATTAAAATACAGAATGCCACCAACCCTTCTTCCCCCTCTGCTTTTTCTCTCATCCTCTTCAATATCATCCTCTGCAATCTTACTCTCTCATCTGTAACCTCACAACTCTTCTACAAATTTTCAATAAACCTCTAATTAATTTTCCATAAGGTAAATCTTCTTTCATATATCTTTATTATTTTTCTTTATATTTGTAAAGAATAATTATATATCTCACTTAAGTATTTCAATTTAATCTTTGTAAAAAATTATGGTTTTCATTTTTTTATAAATATGTTTATTATATACTTTGTGTTAGTGGTTTATGATGCATATATGTAGATTAGTTAATTAACTAAATATATTTTATTTTGTAAACTAATTAATTAATCAACTAAATATATATGTGTATGCTTAAATAAATAATTAATGAATTGGTGATGTTGATGAGTGTAATATGATGTCTAATAATTATATTTTTATATTTAGATATTTGGCTGAAATGGATAGAAATTGGATGAGCTCGATGGATAGATTGAGTGTTGAATACCGTAATGGAGTGTATGAGTTCATGAAATCGGCAAAGCAACACATTGATGCAGAAGGTCGTGTTTGGTGTCCATGTACAAGTTGTTTGAATAAGAAAAGGAAACAGTTAGATGAAGTTCAAAATCATTTATACATGTTGGGAATATCACCAACTTACCGTACGTGGATTTATCACGGTGAGCAGTATAATTCTCAATCACGGTTTATTGATTCCGGTGAAGGGAGCAGTAGTTACAATCAACATGCAAACGATGAGATAACCGATGCTTTGCATGACTTACAAGGTCCACAACTTGGTCATAGTGCTAGTGGTGACATACCAGTGTTAGGTGGAAATGATCAAAATTTATTTAGTGAACTACTTGATTAGCATGAATATGATTATTTTTTTGTCATTGATAGTGTCAGAATTGTTATTTTGCAGATGACATCGGGTAATCGCAGATGGGCTAATGCGACTCCATCTACATCTTTAAGGACAGATGCCCCTGCTGGGGTCTCTGCTAGCACAGGTGACTCGAGTACAGCGAAGGGTCGAGGACGCACCCGTGACATAGGGTTGGTTAAGCACGTTAAGGCTCACGATCGTATCCAGATAGAGATATCAGATGATGGATAAAGACAAATCAGACAACATAATTCAGCGTTTACTACAGCCATAGGTGCTGCAGCTCGGTTTGAAGCTCCCCAAAACTATGTTTCTTGGAGAAAGATACTGTGGGAGATGAAAATCAACCAGCTTTTCCCTTCGCTACTTGTGAGTTTTCTTACAGTATTAAGTTTTTGATTTTGTTTGTTAGTTTAAATTTTTATTTTATACTCATTTTTACTTGGTTACTATTCCTGTAGGAGTGGTTCGACTTCGATCTGACCAAAATTAATGTCAAATAGTATCTTGACTATCACATGGGGAAAAGTTATAAGGATTATAGGACAAAAGTCCTGAAACCAATATTCGACGAACATGGACCTTTGGATGCTCCACAACATAAGCCTGATTTTATAGAGGAGCAAGACTGGACATTCTTGTGTGAGCTTTGGTCTATCGAGAAACACGAGAAACGCGAGGTAAATTTTAAAATAAACAAAAATATATAATTCTCTTTGTTTTTGGTACTTACAGTGTTGTTAAATGCAGAATAAATGTCACGTAAATACGGAGAATCGAAGTCACTTGCATTTTAACCACCGTGGAGGTTCCAAGCCATTTATCAAACATTGTGCCAAATATTTTGAAGTAAATATATCCTAACCTGAAATTTAACAGTTCATTATTTTTACAAATGTTGAATAATAGTACAATTATTTTATGTTTTTAGCAGAGTAGCACAGATGAGGTGCAATCATTTCCAGATTTTTTCCGAGTGACGCATTACAATGAGAAGAAAAAATGGGTCAATGAAGAAGCTGAACGCTGCTATGTAAGTTTAAGTTTTTAAAATAAAATAATTATTATTTTAAATTTAATTTTTTCTTTTCAAATTATAACATTAACTTAATTTTTTAGATAGAACGAAATGGTGGAGCTCCAACATCAAACTCAGGAGACAGGGTCCGACCCGATACCAGATGAGCAGTTGTCGCAATTGATTTTCAAGAACCAGACAGCGTACAACGTCGGGCTTGGCACTTATAAGAAGCTGACGTCATCTGCACGCACTATTGTTTCTTCGGACACTGACTCGTGCCTTCGAGATCAGCTAGCCACCACCCAAGACGAGCTGAAGAAGACTCGGGAGGAGCTACTACATGTCAAGGTGGACCACGAGAAGAAGTTGGAGCAGTTTGACCAGCAGATACGGGCTTTCCGAGAGACGTTGGAGGCCTCACTCGGCCGGGGTGCATCGGGCTCGAGCATCCCAATCACAGCAGCAATAAATTTTATTTCTATTTGTATAAACATTCAGAACAAATAGTTTTAATATAATATGTATTTTTTTAATAAATTTTCATTATAATAATAAAATAATTATTAGAATATTTCATAATTGTGCTATTAATTAGGAATTTGTTTTTGAAATAATAATATTTTTTTAAAAAAATATTTTTAAACTTTTTGTGTCGAATGTAGGCGACGCAAAAAGTTATAAAAAAATAGTATTTATATACTTTTAGCGCCGAAATATTCGACGCTAAAAGTTATTTTTAGCGTCGAATGTAGCGACGCTAAAAGTTTAACGTTCGCCGCTAAAAGTATACAAATATTATTTTTATTTTATTTTAGCGTCGAAAATAAGTGACGCTAAAAGTCTCATTTTTCGCTTCGAATACTTTCGTCGCAATATATGAACTATAGCGTCGAGAACTCTTATTTTTCGTCGAAATAAATTGGACGCAAACTAAGAGGTTTTAGCGTCGATAATCTCTATTTCGACGCTAATTGTCGTTCTCGTCCACATTTTAGCGTCTAAGTTTGGCGTCGAAAGTTTTCGACGCTATTTACTGTTGGCGTCGATTTTTTTCGACGCTAAATGTCATATTTTTTGTAGTGATAGTCTTTTCTTAAGTATATTTTAAGTGATTCTGATGATGTTAACGGAAAATTGATTGATTGATACTATAACAGAAAATATATATGCTATACTGTTATTGTTAGAAAACATTGGTGGTGATGTACACTTTAACTAATAGCTATGTGTCTCGATAATTTTCCTTTCTCTTTTTTCTTTTAATCATAAGGGGTGTAGTTGTTTGGTAGCTATTAATATGGTAGATGAATATTAATTATGATATGAATTAAATTGCAATGAGAGGAGGAAGAAACAGTTGAGGATTGAATAAATATCAATCAAATATGGCTGAATAAAAAAAAAAAGCATAATAAATGAAAACTGATCGTGGTCCATGACTCCTTAATGGAACAGCATGCAATTTTAATGGTGGGGTTGAAGAAAACAAAAAAAAAAAAGCATAAAATAAAACTTGCTCAGCTGTGTGCTCATCTCGAGATTCCTGTTGATTTGTATAAACAGTTGGGTCCCTTGATTGATACACGAAATAATATGTTATTTATAATGAATTTTTGTATGGAACCGATACACCACGTAATTAATGTATCATCTAATTTTCATCTTACACGTGATAATAAATTTGACATGAACTATATTATTTTTTTAATTAAAATAAAATATTACCACATTTTTTTTTGAAATCGTTGGAAACCAACAGTCAAACCATCAATTTCGGGGCTTAAGCGGAGCATATAAAATTCTCGGGTGTCCCAGACTCTTACAAGAAACACACTCATTGGATTCGAACCCGGGATTTTAATATGAGATTCTGAGCCCTACACCATCAAACCACGCCTCTTGGAGACAAATATTACCATATATCAGATGAAGAATGGATGATACATTAATTACATAATATACTGATTTCATACAAAAATTTCTGGGCTATGGATTGGGCCATTTTTTTTAAAAAAAAAAATCAAACTGTAAGCGAAACTCAATTCAGGCTCACTAAAGTAATAAAAATAAAAATCGTGTTTTTTTTTATTTATTTATAATTACCAACAGTGCTATTACCAAAACCTCAATTTGATGTATTAAATTAGAGTTATTTAATCCATGGTTATATTAATTAATTGATTGGAACATTTGAGTATGAAATAATTCACCGACCTTGTTTCCATGCGGATTCTATGGTAGCTGTGACCTTTTGTCACGTGCACACATCTTGAATCGCATGCCCATAGACAGACGATGCTCCTTGCACGTGTGAAGGCATTTATAGGCCAACAAAGAAATTAATAGGCAAGAAAAAGAGAAATTCAAAATGATTCATTTTTGTTTGGAATGCATAATTGTTATCTCTCAATGAGATGCCTTTTTTTTTTTTTTTTTTTTTTCTGGAGTGATAAAACAGATTGGTCCTATTATTAGTTAGTAATTGTTAGTTAGAATAGTCTAATGACGTATGACTTATTTATAATTAGAACACATGTTGGTTGAAGATCATGTTGATTAGAATGTGTTATTAATCAATCAATCAAATATGAAGATTTAGAAAAACCTGTAATTTATTGAAGAATATGGAAAACTTAAACCAAGCCTAGATTCTTCTATCCTTAAGAACTTATTAGCTCCGCCTCGATACTCTACGGATTTCTTGTGGCTAACGTTCTCACATGATTATTTGGTTGCTTCTTGTCGAAAGAGTACTCATTTCTTCAAGAACTTAAACTAAGGAAATATGATTGAAATTCTCAACTCTAAACTTAAGTTTGTAAGTATGTGAAAAAATAAAGCCAAAGACCCATTTTTATAGGCATTGATGAGTGCCTTTGTGGGTATCATTTGATTCATGGTGTAACTCTCCGAAAGGTTATACCCCTTCCTAATGCTCTTTAATGCCTAGAGTTACATTCTTTCACTTTAGAGGATATGTCCCTTCAACTTGTGTCTTTCCCATAAGACACTTCTTAAGGGACATGTCTCTCCTACACTTATAAATATATATTAGAGAATATTTTCCTACAATTCCCCATAATTCTATAATATTAATGTAGACACTTAAGATAGTTTCATTGAAATAAAACTGCATCGGAATATGTAGTTTTCGCTTTGAACATTTCCTTGTGAATGACAATCGGATTTACATGGCAAAGTAATGACCCATAGTCATGAACTGTTCCGCCGTTGGTGTAAACCAAGACAATTGTCATCATCCAGCTTCACTTCAACCATTTCCCGCTCTTCGGTTGTGTTCAATTATACCATGAACATAGGTCTTGGATTCATCAAGTACTTTAGGGAATCCAGCCTTCAAAATTCACATGGAAGCGGCCTCGCTTCTTACTTGAAATAGGTGATCTACTAGGAAAGATAATTTGTCTTTACCCACATTAGGACTCTTCTCCTAATATAGTTATCATTAAAAACCTTCGTTTATCCTAATCTTGACATATATCACTATGCATCATTATAGGAATGGGAAAGAGTACAAAACTCTACAGTGGTTGTTTTGAATTGCACAAAGTTTCTGTTGTCCCTTTTGAACCTAAATATTGGGATCTCTAGTCAGCTACGTTGGGTTTCCACAATGATAATTGTATCTCATTATTGTGCATTCTCTACTATGTGTTCTAGGTAATCTAATGCATCTTTGAGATTTTTATCCCTAAACTCACCATTGCATATCATCTCCACTACTTGTCTACCTTGGGGTGTTAAACCCTCGTAGAAATAGGAAACCAGCCTCCATGTTTTAAACCCGTGATGTGAACAAACATTCAACATCTCTTTAAATCTTTCCCAACATTGGTAAAGTGTTTCCCCCGACTCTTATGTGAAAGTTGTGATTCTCCTCTTAAAAGAGTTTGTCCTGTGAGAGGGAAATAATTTTTTCAGAAACTGCTCTTGCAAATTATCTCATGTTCTGATGGATCATGACCTAAGATTCTGCAGCCAAATTATATCCATACTGTAATTTTGATATGTGCAAGTATTACATACCACTTCGAATTCCCTTAAGTGCTTATAAGGATTTTCTGATTCTAGAGCATGGAATATGGGTAAAAGTTGGATGATACCTGGTTTAAAATTGAAACGTGATGCATCTGGGGGAAACAATGCAAGATGGTGATCATATCCTAGTGGGGTTCATGAATTATCTGAGTGTCATAGGATGATTAAGATTGTCATGCTAGGATTCATTATCTCATGTTTGTACAATATATCGGTTTATTAACCTGGAACACGAAATTATGCAAAAGCATATTCCGATGGTCAGATGCAAACACCCAAAGTAACCCAATTAACTATATTCATATGTTAATTAAGAAACTCCGAATTCATTACGTTTAAGTTCAAATTATGGCTACCCCCGCCCGACAGGTATATTCATATCACGTAAGGAAATCTACCTAAGAGACATTTATCTCAAGGTGAGATCGTGAGCTATTGAGTCTAAGGCTAAACCTAAAATCTATTTTTCATGTTCATTTTAAATCTACCAAATCAATCTTATTAATGACCAATTAATAAGAAACATTAAGACTAAGACTCAATAAATAAACCAATATATTACCCAAGGCATAAAATAACCAACTTATAAACAGGTGATATTGGAATTCATCACACCCCTAGATTATGTATTTAGCTACGAACATACCTAGGATTATTAAAAACTTAATTAAACAAAATATCATAAAAAAATAACTTGAAAATAAATAAAAGTAAAATTACAATAATGAAAGAAAATGTTGGGGTTAAAGGGTCCACTTTTAATATTTCAAAATTAGAAATCTCCTTATTATCAATGTTTATCGATTAATTAATTAAATTTAACCAGACCATAAAGACGGAATTCCATTTGTCTCAATTAAGTCCAACCGACCATATAGGCGGTAACAAGGTTATTACCTAAACCGACCATATAGGCAGAAACTACGTCTGGAATGTAAAACCGACCATATAGGCGGTAAATAAGGTTGTCACCTAACCGGCCATATAGGCAGGTAACTAATTAATCTAAATTTTAATTAAAATAATGGAGATTAATCTAATTTATTATATTAAAAGTATTACTTTGTCACCACAGCAGAATGTGATTACTGCTTATGCTTGTGTAAATGAAAACACACAAAATTTTATTAATTAAATAAAAAGAAAATACAAGAAAACTTAAATAAATATACAAGACACTTTCCTTTAGGTTTTCATGGAGAAATTCCTCCAAAGAAAGCATGAAAAATTTAAAAAATTTAGCTTGTATTTATAGGCAAATCTAAGGTTTTCCACCAATTGCTTCACCAAACATGGCACCAAATCCTCCACCAAACATGCAAGCATGTTTGGTGGAAGTTTGACCATTTCCATTTTTTTTTTGAAAATGACTTTAATAATTACACAGAGCACACTTCCAGATATTTTATCAATTTCGGTCATGAAAACTTCAGAATTCGAAATTATTATGAGCGTCAAAGTTGTAGATATTTGAGTTTTTTAATCTGAAACTTGAATCACCTCAATCCGATATAAGAGTAGAAAGGTATTGCCAAAATACGAAACTTTGCGCAAAGTTAAAATTTCTGAAATTGTACTTCGTTAGAACGCCATTTCAAAATTTCCAATCTCCAAAATTCAAATGTCAAGTCCAGTTTTTGCCCTTATTTGTTCCATATTTCATCTTGAATGATTCCATTACGTCCTAATTTTATTTTATCTGCAAAATAAACTAAAATACAACAAAACGTTCATAAAACTCTAGAAACTATACAAAATATTAAGTAAAAGGGGCAGTAAATATTGATATATTTTCCCCTCATCACACCCTCAAATCTAAATTTTGCTAGTCCTCGAGCAAAACAACAAAATAAAATGCAATAAATATTTAAATTAAACTAAGCCACTTTCGTAGGGATCACGGTTACATTTAGGGTATGCAACAAGCCTTCAAACCCCTAGGTGTCCCTAGTGGACGAGTTTGTAGTCTCGTGAGGGCTTACATCAATGATACCCACATACATCAATCTAATGCACACAAAAGCAAAAGACAAGAGAAAAGAGAATAAACAAGTTAGTGACTAAACAAGTGAAACTTCTTATTCATGTTAATAGTTGTTTTTTTTCTTTCTAAATTACCAAATAAGTAAATTTTTTGATTATTTTTACCATTCTCCATATACACAACCAACAAGGTATTAATCAACTCATTGTGCCCATAATATTCATAAGTGTAGTTGAAAAGAGAGTAATATTTTTGTCATAAAGTTATATCAGAATTCACATCTTTTTTAGCAATGAATTTTTTTTTTTTGATTTTTTTTAAATGTACAATATCTTCAATCTATGTAGCGAGCTTTGCGCCAATGACTTCCAAACCAGTTGGATTTAGGGCACTAGGTGTTAAAACAATCCTTCGGACTTAATTACTCGGATTTTAGATGTTTTTTTTAATTAATATACAACATCTTCAATCTATGTAGCGAGCTTTGAGCCAGTGACTCCCAAGCCAGTTGGCTTTAGGGCACTAGGTGTTAAAACACCCCTACGGACTTAATTATTCGGATCTCAGATGTTTTTTTTTTTTTTTATTCCATCGCTTTTTTGATGTTTCCTCCAATTAAACTAGAGCATTGAATATTACAAACTTTTCAATTACAACTCATGGTCGTATGTTACCATGCATATTGATAATACTTGTCAATTGAGCATACGAAGATCCAATTTAATCAGTATTATGGAGAAATCACAAATTAAATAATTCAAAAGGAAATAAACAAAAATTAATTTATTACGGAATAGGTTGAGATACGTCTCAGAAATGGAAATTCCTTACACATCTATCTCACACCAATTTCACATGATTAGTCAAATTAAAAACACAATATTTTTTTAATATTTTTTAATTTTTGAAAATTATTTTGACTAAAAATCAAGTAAAAACAACACAACAAAAAATAAAAATAAGATACTAGTTAACTATTCCCCTTCCCCAAACCTAATTGAGACACCTCAATGAAAGGATTGTACATGGTTAGCTGGTATTCTACATCTAAAAAGAAAATGAAAGGTTAAGATCCAGATTTATCCGACGCTTCATACCACAATCATTATCGGACCGGTTTATCTTGGAAATGATAAGGTCAATTTGTGGTTCAAAGGCTAAAAATTGGTCAATTAAATCATGAGCAGTTCTGGCACTGAAGAGGATATCTTTTACAGGTTTTGACACAAACCTATATCTCCGGGCATCATCAAGAAACACACTAAGAAAATCATAAAATCCATCAACGTTAAACAGTCCAATTGGTTTACGGTGTCTGTTCAAGTTCGCCCAGATAACACTGTAAAAATTTCCTCCATCGTGCCCAAGCTACCTGGCAAAGTAATAAAAGCATCAGCACGATTAATCATTTCAACCAGTCATTCAGACATACTGTGAGACACAGAAACTGGGCGACGCATGCTGTTCCGGGCTCGCGGCCCGATTGGGAGTACGGAGTAGCTCGCGGGGGACTAAATCGGAGAATAATGGAGTCGCCACCCGGTGTGAACCGAGAAAAAGATTTAAGACCGCACTCACCCCTCGCAAGGGAATACCTCAAACCGTTGGGTTCGGAATGGTCCCCTACTTATGCCACTTGTAATGAAATGATTTGTGCAATGATTTTACCAAACCTAAGCAACAATTATTTCCAAGGATAATTTACTCCTAAGTTCGCATGCATAAGTTATAAGGCTCATATCTAAGTTTGCATATAACTTATGTCCGAATTTACATACAATCTATTTGCATATAACCTATGTCCAAATTTGCATGTATAGAGATAAATACGGCTAGCATACAATGTCATAAGCACGTTACATTCGATCATAGGCATGCCAGTAGATAATAATTGTACAATCAAGCATGAAAGCAAATTGGAATAACGGCGAACATATAAGCACACGACAATCTTATGAACATACTTCAATCATATAATGCGGAAAACAAAGAACAACCAAAACATAATGCAAATTCCAAACGAAAAAAATGACGAATCATACTTGAAAATGACCAACTAAATAGGCTAAATCATGCTTTAATACCGTCTCATGAACACATCAAATAGATAAATGCAGGGATACAAATAGTATGATTGATTACATGATACAAGAGAAATCACCTAAGAAACAATTATGCATGACATGTGATGAAAATGACTCAGTTCAGTGTATGCACGTTCGTGTAGCGTTTGAAAACGCGTTCGTTAACGGTAAACAGAAGGTTCACGTTCGTATAGCGTTTGAGAAGTGTTTGAACGGGACATGACCTGATGAAACAAAACGCATTCACGTTTGAGTAGCGTTCGTAAACAGGTTCGAATGGTAAATAGAAGGTTCATGTTCGTATAGTGTTTGAGAACGCATTCGAACGGGACCAGACCTGATGCATGAAAACAAAGGAAATACGTGCGCTTTCGAGTAGCGTTAGTAAACACGTTCGAACGGTAAACAGAAGGTTCGCGTTCGTATAGCGTTCTTAAACGCGTTCGAACGAACTGAGACAGAAAACATGCGTTTGTGGGGCATTCTAAAACGCGTTCGAATGGGGTTACAGCAGAGTGACATAAAAAAAGCAGTAAACAACGTGATGCATACGTGAACGGATGAATATGTGACACCTAATAAATAATAACAGGCTACAAGGCGCGGCAAAGCATCGTGATTAGGGATGGCAATTTTACCCGCCTACCCACAAACCCGCAAAAACCCGCCCGCAATGGGTAGGGTTTGGTAAATATATTAATGGGTTTGGTGCGGGTTTGGTATTTTAAAATAGAACCCGCTGCGGGTGCGGTGCGGGTTTGGTATTTTAGTAAAATATGCGGGTACCCGCAGCGGGTACCCGCATACCCGCAAAAAGAAATTTTTAATTAATCTCATGAGTCATGACTCACGTAATTGTATCCATAATCATTTTAATAATAAAAATTAAATAAATTGGATGATAGAAACTAGAAAGAAGCAATAGTGAATTAAAATGTTATGGGCCTATAGCCATGCCGTGAGTCACTGCCTGTGCCTCATTCAAATTTAACAAACAAAACCTAATTACTATTATGATAAGAGCTATAATATGATCAAATGGCAGTAAGCTATGTACATTTTCACACTTGGCTGAGACTGGTAGTTCCAGATGCAAACAGTTCTTGAATACAAACTCGCTAAAATCCTGAGATGACCAAACCCGCAAAAAATCCGTGGGGTACCAATGCGGGTTTGGTAATTTGTTCACATATGCGGGTGCGGGTTTGGTAATGAAAATTAAAACCCACAGTGGGTATGGTGCGGGTTTGGCAATTTGTTCACATATGCGGATGCGGGTTTGGTAATGACAAACCCGCACCAAACCCTACCCGCTGCCATCCCTAATCGTGATAAAGGGTTTTAACCCCTCAAAATAGAGGACCTTTAATCCAACTTACTAAGCCAATGCGTAATAACATAATGCAAATAAGGATAAAGATAACGATATCGGACTTTGTATACCCGATTGAACACATCTTACATTCAATTGAATATACGTCATCCGGCGCGGCGAAGCATCGTGGTAAAGGATTTTAATCCCTCGAAACGGAGGACCTTTAATCCGACTTACTAAGCACATGCGCTAATAACATAATGCATATAAAAATAAAGACAACGATATCGGACTTTGTATACCCGATTGAACACATCTTACATTCAACCGAATATACGTCATCCGGCGCGGCGAAGCATCATGGTAAAGGATTTTAACCCCTCGAAACGGAGGACCTTTAATTCGACTTATTAAGCCCATGCGCTAATAACAAAAGCATATAAAAATAAAGACAACGATATCAGACTTTGTATACCCGATTGAACACATCTTACATTCAACCGAATATACGTCATTCGACGCGGCGAAGCATCGTGGTAAAGGATTTTAACCCCTCGAAACGGAGGACCTTTAATCCGACTTACTAAGCCTATGAGCTTTATCTCATCATTACACAAACAAATAACATGCAGAATTTAAATAACGGATGATAAACGAATCAAAACAACATAAAACAAAATATGTGCCGTTTGCTCAAGTGGTACGTGGAGTTGTATCCCAAGTACAAACCGCACTACCGTCCATTCAGATTCGGCTATGAAATTTATGTCTGGGTTTCCATCCTATATACCACAAGAGGCGACACATTTTCCATTTTATTCAAAACCACAACATGCATCCACAAACGACTCTCATGCGAATAAAACAAATAAAACAATTAAAAGACGGATAAAAATAAATTGAAAGTGCCCTCAGGTCTAACCTTTTTTAAATCATCTCTCGGAAGTACGGTACACGTTCGTCGGAAGGGTTGATGCTCCGTAACTCCCCCGGTTCACTAGTTCAATGTTTCCCTTCACTGTTTCTATGTTCGGGCTGCTGTTTTCCTCCGTTTCGCTGCTGTTTTGCTACTGTATTTTGGTCACTATTTTTGACGTTTTAGGCTACTGTTTTTTGTGATTAAATGAGTTTCGGTAGTTTAGGGGGTGTTTCAGGGGCAATTTTTTGATCAAACAGTGGATGTTTTAAGTGGTGATTTTTGGTAATATGGGGCTGTGATTTTCGGTAGTTTAGCTTACTGTTTGGGGGAGTGTTTCCATGGTGGTTTGTCCGGCAATGGAGATGGTGTTTTGGGTTGTGATTTTGTGGCAATGGAAGGGGATTTTTGGGTGATATGCTCGGCAATAGAGAGTAGAAGAAGATAAATTTTTTTTGCTTGTTATTCTTTGTGTATGCGTGAGTTGGAGAAGGGAGTGTCTTGGTTTTGGGTCTCTTTTATAGACAAAGGGGATGGGTGAATCCTTGCTTGACAAGGAAGATATTTTGTGCATTAAAGAATGATATGATTTGGTGTTAAACAAAGGAAACCAAAGATTGATTGGGGGACAAAATTATGCTCAATTAGGAAGTTCATATATTTGATTGGGGGACATGTCTTGGCTAGATTAGGAATATGATATATTTATTTGTTTTGTTTAGGCATGATATTATTTTAATTTGGTATATGATTTTTAGATTTTATTTAATTCCCCATGTGTTAAATATGCATTTATTTAATTTGGATGTGTTTTATGGGCTTTGGTGGGCTAATTGGGCTTGGGTGTGAGGCTAGAAGCAAAACTAGAAATAACGACACCGTTCGAACGCCGATTCGAACGTTACACGAACGCCCGCAATCTGCTTGACGTTCGAACATGGTCTCGAACGCAGCACGAACGAAAACAGTGAACTTGTGAAATGAATCTGATGACATACTTATTCTGAATTTCCCCTTCCAACGTCCGTTTCCCGCAACTTCCGTGACTTAAAAGGTAGTGTCTCCAAATGAGACTCATCATATGGACTTACATGTAAAAATGCAGTGCCTACAGTCGCCCCCACTTTGATGGGACTTGTGTAATGTGTAACAGTGACAATCCTATCAAAGTTATGCAATGCATTTTCACTTACCTGGCTCGCCAGCTGCCACATGACTTGCCTGCTGTCTCGAACTGAGTTGATGATGCAGTGGACCTCGATCATGGGACGCATCCCAATAGCTGCAACCGATAACGGGGGCCTCAACCCTAGGACGCATCCCGAAACTGATGATACAATGGACCTCGATCCTGGAACGCATTCCAATAGCTGCAACCGACAACGGGGTCCTCGACCCTTGGACGCATCCCAATACCGCTGACAAAAGGTTGACCTCGACCCTGGGACGCATCCCGAAACTAAATGATGTAGAGGGCCATCGACCCTGGGACGCATCCCAATAACTGCAACCGACAACGGGGGTCTCGACCCTGTGACACATCCCAATACTGCTGACAAAATATGGGTCTCGACCCTGGGACGCATCCCAAAACTGATGATGCAATGGATCTCGATCTTAGGACGCATCCCGATAACTGTAACTGGTATATGTGTTGACGTGGGCCTCAACCACGGGACGCATCCCCAAGACTGCTTCTATTATTGATGTGGGCCTCGCCCCCTGGGATGCATCCCAAAACTGCTGCTGGTATGTTGATGCTTCGACTTGTCTTTGCCGCCTTCTCTTTTCTTCTTCAAAACCTGTGAATACAAAACAAACACAAAACGAATGCCAAAATGTGTTACGTGTATGCATGCATGCATGAGTTTCCTTATCCCGTCGGGTTAGGCCTTCTACCAAGTCTTCTATTTCTCAGGTAAAATATTGCTTCAATCTGTCCACGTTGCTCGGCTCAGTGAACTCGTTACCTTCCAAGTCTGACAGTTTCACTGCCCCATTTCTTATTACTTTCTGCACTATGTAAGGTCCTTCCCAGTTAGGTCTGAACTTTCCTCTCGGATCTGTCGTCGATGGCCTTGACTGCTTAAGTACCAAATCACCATTTTTAATCTTAGTATGGCGCACCTTCTTGTTGAATGCCCGAGCCAACCTCTTCTGATATATCTGCATGTGATGCAAGGACTTCATTCTCTTTTCATCTAGCAGTGATAATTGTTCAAACCTCTGTGTGGCCCATTCTTGCTCAAGTAACTCTTTTTCTGCTAATATCCTCATTGACTGTATCTCAACCTCCACTGGCAGTACTGCTTCCATCCCGTAGACCAAAGAGTAAGGTGTGGCTCATGTCGCTGTTCTTACTGATGTTCTGTACCCCCATAAAGCATACGGTAGTTTGTCGGCCCAATCTCTGCAGCTTTCTGTCATCTTGGCGAGAATCGTCTTTATAGTCATGTTGGCTGCCTAAACTGCCCCATTTGCCTGTGGTATGTACGGTGATGACTTATGATGGCCTATCATGTATTTCTGTAGCATTGCCTTTATTTCCCCCTGGAACTGAACTACGTTATTTGTAACCAAATGGTGCGGCATACCATACAGACAAATGATATTCGAGCTATAAACTTTGCCATCTGCTTCACTGTAACATTGCGGAATGACTCGACTTCCACCCACTTTGAGAAATAATCTACTGCCACTACTATGAAGGGATGCCCATTCGATGCATTCGGTCGAATCTCTCCAATCATATCAATTCCCCATGCTGAGAAAGGCCACGGCTCTGACAACCCATGCAACTATGTGTGCGACAAATGATTCAAATTACCGTGTGCTTGAAAATCATGACAATGCTTTACCATTTTCGCGCAGTCGGTCTCCATGGTTGACCAGTAAAAACCTTGTCTCACTATCTTGCGAGACAGATTCAACCCGTTCATGTGCGGACCACATACCCCGGCGTGTACTTCTTCCGTTACCTGCTGAGCCTCTTCTTTTCTCAAACATTTCAACTGAATACCGTTTATTTGCCTCTTGTACAGTTCCCCTTTCAAAATCACATATTGGGAAGCTAATT
This sequence comes from Zanthoxylum bungeanum, assembly GCA_019454045.1. Lineage (NCBI taxonomy): Eukaryota > Viridiplantae > Streptophyta > Magnoliopsida > Sapindales > Rutaceae > Zanthoxylum > Zanthoxylum bungeanum. The sequence continues at coordinate 6,147 of SKCR01054635.1, read as the reverse complement.
TCTGAATGGCTAATCTGTCTTTTCTGCCTGATCCCTCCGAGAGTTCCCCGTGTTCCATATACCTTTGAATGTCGTGATACCAAGGCTTATCATCGTCGATCTCCACTTCTAGGACTCTTTCTATGTCATAAATGGGTCTATTTGCTGTTGTCAGTACCAACGGTCTCATTACCAACTTCTCTGGGTTTTCCCAAGTTGATGCAAGTGTAGCTAATGCATCTGTCATATGATTCTCTTTTTGCGGCAAGTGCTGAAACTTACAATCGGGGATAACCTGTGCTAACTTTCTGAGGTGAAAAAGGTAAGGTTTCAACCGTTCTTCTTTCAATTCGCATTCTCCCTGCATATGTCGGATCACCAGCATCGAATCTCCGTAGACCTCCACGCTCTCAGCCTTCAAGGCTATCAGTGTAGTCAAATTTCTCCTCCTGGGGTCACTATCACGATCCCAATTCCGGCTCATTTGTAATTCACTACTCCGTCAAAGTACATTTTCCATCCCTGAATTGCTATTGCCTAGATCTCTTCATCTGAAAATTCAAACTTATGATGATCCCCTTCAATGGGTTGCAATGCCAGAAACTCTGCTACGGCTCGCCCCTTGATCACTTTGGAAGTGAGGTACTCAATGTCGAACTCTGTCAGCAACACTAACCATCTGCCCAATTTTCCCACTAGCGAAGGCACTGAATGCAGATATTTCAAATGATTCTCCTTTGCCACTACCTGGATCTTGTAAGATTGGAAGTAATGCCGTAATTTTCTGGATGCACATACTACTGCCAAACAGACCTTCTCTAATTCTTGATAGCGGGCTTCATACGAAAGCATTTTCTTACTGAGATAGTAGACTGCATGCTCTACCCTGGTCTCATCTGCCTGTACCATCATTGCACCCAGTACTTCTGATTCTATAGCCAAATACAGTACCAAAGGCTCGCCCGGTCTTGGAGGTTTCAAAACATGAGGCTTTACCAAGTATTCTCTGATCTTGTCGAAAGCTGACTGACATTTCTCATTCCATTTCACTGGCTGGTCCTTTCTCAACATTTTGAAGATAGGCTCACATATTGATGTCAACTTGGCGATGAACTGACTGATGTACTGGATTTTCTCAAGGAATGCTCTGACTTATTTTTCTGTCTTTGGTGCCGGCATCTCAGTAATTGCCTTGATTTTCTCAGAATCTACTTCTATCCCTCTCATTCCCACTGTATGTCCCAGTAATTTTCCTGATGTTACCCCAAACACACATTTCTTGGGATTCAACCGCAAGTTGTATTTGTCAACCCTCTGAAGGAACTTCTCCAGTGCTTCTATATGCCCAATTCTTGTCTCTGATTTCACCATCATGTCATCCACATACACTTCAATCTCTTTGTGCATCAGATCGTGGAACAATGTAGTGGCCATCCGCTGATAAGTAGCTCCTATATTTTTTAGCCAAAATGGGATTACCTTATAACAATAAGTACCCCACTCTGTGACGAAGGTAGTTTTGTGCTTGTCTTCCTCAGCCATAAGAACCTGATTATACCCTGAAAACCCATATGCAAATGAATACATGACAGATAAAGATGCACTATCAACTAGTACATCAATATGAGGTAGAGGAAAATCATCTTTCGGACAAGCCTTGTTGAGATCTCTGTAATCCACACACATTCTGACTTTCCCGTCTTTCTTCGGCACCGACACAATATTTGCCAACCACTCAGGATACTTCACTACTTCCAGGAACCCTACATCTATCTGTTTCTTAACCTATTCTCTGACCTTCTCGGCCCACTCAGGTCTCATCCGTCGAAGTTTCTGTTTCATTGGCCTCATATTCGGATAAGTTGGTATTGTATGATGGGCAATGCTTCTGTCTACCCCAGGCATGTCCTCATAGGACCAAGCAAACACTTTGGCATATCTGACCAATACTTCTTCTAATTTCTCCCGCTCTTCAGCGGTAACTTCACTTGCAATCAGAATTTCCTTAGGATTCTCAGGCGTGCCCAAGTTAAATGCATTCGTTCTGGTGGAGCTGTTATCAAATATACTCAAGCCATGCAAGTTAGAGGAAAAAGACTCGGGCAAATAAGCAAAATGATTATCTTTATTGCTAATAAATGCGGGAGTACACTCAAATAAATCAGGAAGATAAATGTCTTCATCATCGGAAGACACTTCATCCTCCGCAACCAGGTTCTTCTCAGACTTCTTATCCTCTTCGACAGTCAGGCTCTCCAACTTCATCAATTCTTCTTCCCAATTATCTTCCTCCACAGCTTCTTCGGTCAGCGGCTTCTCACCCAACATATCCTGGAAGATCTCAAATCCAGGCACCAAAATCCCATTAACTTCTATTGGCTCGGGCTCACCTTGATACCCCGAAGCCTTCACAAAGCATTCCATCAATTTCAGCCCTTTCTTTTTAACCTTCGGCTTTTCCTCATCAGATTTGTACACCAAACCCTTACGAGTAGTCTGTCCTCTAAAGTTTGGCAGTTTTGAACCCTCACCCGGCTCGAACTTCATTTTTCCCATGATCCTAGCTACCTTAGGTCCACACATTCTTCAAAAGTTGCCGTCACTTGGAACCTCGTGAAATGTTATATTTCCAAAGCAGCCACAACATTGTCTACCTCAGCTCGGATGGTGACAATTTCTCCCTCATACGGGAACTTAATTATTTGATGCAGGGTGGAGGGCACGCCCCCAAGCTTATGAAACCAAAGCCTTCCCAACAACAAGGCAAAAGTGGTGGGATATCCAGCACTGTGAACTCAACTTCGTCCTCAATAGGACCAACCTTGACCGCTGCTACAAATGTACCCTCAACTCCTCGCTTACTGTCATCATAATCCTTAATAGTCATACTAGAGGGATCCGGATCTATTGTCTTTATACCCAGCTTGGCCAAAATCTTCAACGGGCACACATTAATGGATGATCCATCATCCACCATCACACAAGAGGTCCTTCACCCCTCACTTCTTCTTCATCACTACTGGAGAAGTCTTCCCAGAAATTCTGCCCCCATTCTGTCTCATCTTCACAGTTACTATCCCAAATTCCAAGGAAATAAGCTTGGTGGTCAAAGGATTTGATGACAAGGCTTTCGGGTGGGCCAAAGTTTATCATATAGGTCGGTGGGGGGACAGAGTGGTAATTTGGTAGGGGATTTTGGTGTGTGTTGGGGCGTTCTGTTTCAGGGTCGGGTATATTTTTGGAGTCTATAAGGTCCTGAATTTCATGGCGGAGGCGGGCACAATTATCAGTGTCATGGCCTTTCTGTTGGTGGAAGTGACAATATTGGCTCAGGTTGAGATGTGGTGGTGGAGGGTTGGGAATTGGTTTGGTCTCCAGAGGTTTCAAAAGTCCTTGTCTTTTTAATTTCTCCAGCACTTAGACAAGGGTCTCCCTAAGTCGGAGAATCTCTGATTTTGGATGGCAATAATCTCCGCAGAAACAGTTTTGGTACCTGATGTTCCCCCAATAGGCCTCATACTTAGGCCATAAAACTTCATGTTCTCTGCTTCTTCTTCATCAATATCCATGACAGTTTCCTCAACTGTCGGAAGTCATTGATCATGGAGGTCATCCTCCTCAGTTTCCCATAGATAGAGGGCTTGGTACCCTTGATAATCATCTTAATTTGGTCCTTCTCTGAGGGCCGAGTCTGCATCTTTAGGAGCTGGCTTCTCCAGCGGTCTACATACTCTTTGAAGCTTTCCTCCGGCTTCTGCTTAGTGTTCTCCAAATCTCGGAGTGACAAATCAATTTCCAGATCTGTAACATATTGCTTCAGAAAAGCATCAGCCAATTCCCTCCAATCTTCCCTAATATTCTTCTCAAGGCTGTGATACCAAACTACCGACGCTCCCTCAAGTGACATCCCAAACATTTTCTGCACTTGACGCTTGGATAAACCCACTAAACTCATAACTGAAATATACTGACGGAGATGGACCCTCGGATCCCCATTCCCGTTGAACTTAGCCATATTCGGCATCTTGAATCTAACAACTCTTCATGTTTACCCTTCATTTTGTGGGTAACTATTTCAACCTGATCTCGAAGCTTCTGAAATTCTGCCTGAGACCCAATCACTCTGCCTGTTGCATACTCTGTCATGTCGTCATCAAAGCGGGGATATCATCCCCCAACCCATTTGGAGGCTCCTCGCGCCTCACATCCTCAGAATTCCACCCAACACGGGGTACAGTCATACCAGCCACAGCAGTAGTCAAGGCTTGCAACTGTTCAGTAATTTTGGCGAGACCGTTTTCCAACTGATCTATCTGGGATACCTCGTTATCGGATGTACTCATATCTGTTACCGGTCTTTTAGTGAGTCTTCCTTCTTTCCTAACCCAACAAGAATCTATGATATCTTTTTAGACATAGAGGGTGTTAACAGGATATATGTATGCATGAGATGAATGAGATGCATACGATACAAGAAATATATCAATTCATTAAAATTTTCACACAAATCGGCCCATCATCATTATAAAAGCTTTTGGGCTAACAACCATAGGAGTGAACTCGTCCCAGTTTAAATGTCCCAACAAGTTCACATCTTATGGCAAGAAGTCCAACCGTATCCAAATGATAATGTTCCGAAATGCAAACATATAATGGCCCATCGGCGTTTTAGAAGCTTTTGGCCCAATCATCATAAGGTACGTTCTTGTCCTAGTTTAAATGGCACAACAAGGCCATACCTCATGACGGAAGGTCCGAATGGATCCAAACGACAATGTTCCCAAACACAAGCATACATAAATAATTTCTACAGAGTGGCCCATCAACATTTCAGAAGCCTTTGTCCCAATTATCATAGGACACGAACTCGTCCAAGTTTAAATATCCCAACAAGTTCGCATTTCTGACAAGAAGCCCAACTGCATCAAAATGAGGATGGTCCACAAGCACAAGGAAATAGTTGCTATAGGCCATACAACCCTGGTCTACATGTGGGTTTGCTGGAGTGTAGACAAAGACTCTTGCTGGCGAAGGATTGCACACAACTAGGTCTCCCCATTCAAGGGTTCGAGCGACTAAGTGAGCGCACCTTTTTTATACCTTACAGTACGTGCCAACGAGTTATGGTGTGTGACTGAATGTCAGATGGATTTCCCGTTGTAGATTCCCCAGAGGGAGGGTGAAGCGAGGCTTTCTTAAGTAACCTAGCCTCTTAGGCTCTTATCGCTTGGTGACAGGAATAAACAATGAGTCCTCCAAATTAGTCCATCACAATAGGTTACGAGTAAATAATTATCTAGGTGCCTTCACAGCTTTTCCTATAGAAAGGTAGTGAATGAAGGAAGACACCAAACCATTACCCCGCCTTAAAAAATGCCTTTAATTAAACCCATTTTAACCCACAGTAGACACAGTTAATTAAATCACAAATCATAATATTACAAGACATTATTTCGGGGCCGATTCTCTATCCCCAGTGGAGTCGCCAGACTGTGGGACACAGAAACTGGGCGACGCATGCTGTTCCGGGCTCGCGGCCTGGTTGGGAGTACGGAGTAGCCCGCGGGGGACTAAACTGGAGAATAATGGAGTCGCCACCCGGTGTGAACCGGGAAAAAGATTTAAGGCCGCACTCACCCCTCGCAAGGGAAGACCTCAAACCTTTGGGTTCGGAATGGTCCCTTACTTATGCCATTTGTAATGAAATGATTTGTGCAATGATTTAACCAAGCCTACGCAACAATTATGGACTAATGCCTCGAATGTCTACTATAGTCCAGCCAATGGCTTTCTTGTGTTCTCATAACACTCTCAGCAACTTATCTGCATGCTCTAATGTTAGAGACGAAAAAATAATCACAGGTAAATCAGAAGAGTTTTCTAAGAATGCATACCTGAGATAGCTCGGAAGTAGCTTTAGTTCCAGTTGTGGTGGTTCTTCAATCGAAGGCTTGATTCGCTCCTTTTTCGATAGTCCCAAAATTTCCACAAGTGGTGTTGATTTGAAGTGAAAGGTCTGTCAAGATAGTTGATACATTCCAGAATTTCATTATCTAGCTCGCTGTCAGTCATGTTGGTGATGCAAGCTTCAAGTTTATCCGTAGGAAGTTGCATTGCATCAGTATCCTGAATGATACTATCTACAACATCAATTCTGAAACATTCCTT
>SKCR01054634.1:0-33606 GCA_019454045.1 Zanthoxylum bungeanum | reverse complement strand
GAGTCCGAAATGGATTCCATGTATAACAGCTATTTCAGATACTAGTTGTTGTACACAAGGCATTGTACCTATTGGTACATTAAATGTCTTCAAAGAAGACATACATGGATTGGCAACATACCAACGTACACAAGCTCAGGCTTTTGACGAAAAGGTATCGTTATCAACATCGTGTTAATAACGGTTCAACCTTTTGCTTGTTGCCATGGTAAATCCATTTTGAAGATGCTTGTTGATAACTGTATATTTCATTTATGAAATATGTCAGTTACAAATCAAAATCGCTTTCCTGAAAAGGAAACCTTTTGGAGAATGTTTATAACATTCTGACGATTTTGTATAACCGACAAACAAGGTTTGCGGATTTCAATCCATGTTTGGATTGAAGCAAGCATAAAGTTCTTGGAACTGTCGTTTTGAAATAATCATAATGGTTATGATTTGACTCAAAACAAAAATATTCTTGTGTATATAAGGAGGTTAGTGGGAGGAGAGCGCATTGACAGTTAAATTCCCATAAAGCAATTGGTGAAAGCTTGGCTTTCATAGATATTCTTCATAGAAATTCTCCATAGAATTCTAGGGAGTAACAACCTTTATTCAAGGAATAAAGATCTACTGTGATAGATTTGGAGTTGTTAAACACTCTCTGAGAAAATTGTACATTTAAAATGTACTTGTATTGGTGTCTCATACGCTTCGAGCATATGGAGTCACATTCGGGTCAATCCAAGTGATAGTCACTGGATTTGAAGTTAAGAACATCTGTTAGTATCTTTGAGAACTAAAGATGCTATCCTATACTATGGAGAAGGAGAACTTGAAGTGACTGGGATCACTGCAGCAAGTTTCCAAACAATTATATACTTCGGTACTATAAAGTTTGAATAACGGGACAGTGAGCTGGAAATCTTCCAAGCAAGATAACTGTTGCCGAATAAACAACAAATACGGATTATTGCTGCAGCTGAGGCAGCAATAGAAGTCTTTTGGATGAAATAAATCTAATTAGATTAGATATAGTTCTTGTTAGCAGCTGAGCTAGGCGTCAGCACATGCTAAGAATTAAAGGTCTCATCGACGATCCAGATATATACTTCTATATCATCTGATTCGTTCGGATCATACTCGTGGCGATGTGATGATCGTATAAATCGCGTCAAACGATAATCAAACAAATCCGCTGACGAAAACCTTTTCTTCAGCAATTTGAGGCGAACCATAAATAGTTCGGGTGTTGGACACTCGAGTGACTGGCTATGTGCCAAGTGGGAGATTGTTGGATAATATGACCCATAGCGTCACTATTTTGCACAGATCATTGTGTTGTTTGTAGCAAAATTAACTATGTAATAAGGAAATTGCACTCTCATCATTTGTGATTAGATCACCATAGAATATTAAATGAAGAGAGGTCCCTATGATTAGTTCCTGGATTGAGATGATATGAGACAGTATCAGTCCACGAAAGATTAAACATTAAATATCCATAGCCATAGCCGTAGTATTATCGAGACTGGACATCGATAATGCGGAATAGGCTAGTATTGCACTTGTGTGCGTGTTGTGAGGGCACAACGACATAGTTCTCATATAATAAGTATTGGATACTTATGCAAGTGCGATAGGAGTCGTGTTTCACCGATGGTACGGGAAACAGCTTCGCTCTGGATAGACCCCACGGAATCCCATTGGTAGTATGTCTGCGTGTCTATGGAGGCCGCATCAGGGTAGGTGTACTGGCTTAACCTGAGACTTGCATCGCTAGTACTTGTGACAATCGGTAAACTTTGTTTTGGTGGTTGGGGGGCTTTAACAAGTTCTGTGTTCACCTCTTCTGGGTTTATCCGGAATCGTAGTGTACTGGGTGTGATGTCAAGATGGAAGTGTCACTTCAGACATATGGAGTTGATGATCGCGCAGGATACAGAACTAGTGCTCTATAAAAGGTTTTGCAACCGTCGGGACAATATGACTAGGTCAGTATTGCCCGATTTAAAGAGAATAGTTGCTTGATGTCCGATATATGTTTCGTACGGGGCAGACACATTTCCAGCCCCAGGCCTAACATGTGATCGTCCGATACTGGATCGATGTACACAATACAATACAATTGTATACTACGCTGATACAGATCTTAATATTCTTAAATGGATATGTCCGGGAGAATTTGGGTAGACTTGGTGCTTTGCTAGGAGTCGACCTTGTCTTGTAAATCTACGTAAAACGTAGTACTTGGTACGTACGTGATTCGGATATTCCGACGACCGTATTTACTTACTATTTATCGGAGATCTCATGGGTCGCTTCCCGATAATGCACCGATGACGCATAACTCGCACTCATTAATAATCTGGGATTAATTACGGAGATATTTCATCTAGGATAAAATATCGTCTTGAGAGAGAGATAACGATTAATTCGGAATCAATCGATTAAATTAATATATTCGATATATTAAACGAAATTGGATTTCGACGCGGAATTAAAAATAGATTTTAATTCGGGCGAAAGATTAAAATTAGAATTAATTCGTTAGCGATGTGAATAGTGAATTCGCTAGGCGGAATCATTTAATTATGACGCGACGGAAAATTCGCTAATTGAGAATTAGCGAACCCCGAGCCCGAATGTGATTGCGAGCGCATTCGTATTTCGAATTCAAGTGCGGCGATGCAAGTCACATCAAGCGTCAAATCAATCGTCACATCAAGCGTCAAATCAAAAGTCACTTTGAGTGATGTGATTGATTGATGTGATTGAGTTGATTGATTGAAAGACTTACATCAAGTCACTTTATTAAAGTGACATGTGAATAGTTGATTGTAAGTAGGTGTAATAGTGTTTGGAGGGAAAAAAATTTACTTTTGATTTTAATTTAATCAATTAAGTAAATGGTTTTTAATATTTTTCTTGGAAAATATATAAAGCATTTTTGGAAAATGCTTTACTAAGTCTTGACACTTTTTCCACCTTTCTCTCTCACCATTTCTCTTCTTCTCCTCACGCCCATTGAAGCATTTCTTCACTGGTTTCATACCAGTTTTGGGCGTGACTTTTGGAAGCAAATGAGTGGATTTCATTTGATGATATCTAGTGCTAGCACACTTGTGAACATTGCGAAGGGTTAGGAGGTTCACCCATGAGGCGAGAATCATCCGACGGAGTTTGGAGCTTCGTTTTGAGACCCGAAACTGCCAAAACCAGTGAGCATGGACTGCCTGCAGTGGCGTGAGCAAGGCAGTGAGGTTTTTGGCTTGAAACGTCTTCAAATCGACTCAACCGATCGATGTAAGTATTCCGCTATCTTCGTTGATGTATTTACACAATTAATTTCATTGCTTGTTTGATCTTGGGGACCTTAATAAAAACCAACAATACGTCCGTTTGGAAGGGTGAATGATCCGCCGCTACTCTTTTAGTTCACCAACTCAATGTCTTTCCTCGCTGTTTTGCTGTTCGGCTGCTGTTTTTTACTCCGTTTCGCTGCTGTTTTTGTTGTATTATGGTCGCTATTTTGGGTAATTAAGGGACTGGTTTGTGCAGTTTGTGGGGACTGTTTTGTGCAGTTTTGATGCGTTTGTGGCTAAAATCTGGACAGTTTCAGGGGTTTATGGGGGCTGTTTTGAGGGTGATTTGGAGGGCAGGTTTGTGGCTGTTCCGGTGCAGAGTTGTAGAAGGGTAGTGGGGGCAGTGAATGCAGGTTCGGCTAAGTGGGCTGGTTCGAGGGCAATCAGGTGCGTGAGCTGTGTGTTGCTGTTTAGGCGTGCAGGCTGAGTGAAGGAGGGCTGTTTGGTTTAGGGCGTGAGGCAGGCTTCTGGTGGGCTGACGAGTGGGCTTGCTCATGGGGCGTTGCTTGTTGAGTGAATGTGCCAGGTGCGGCGGTGTGAGGGGCTGATTCGTGGGCAAGGCTTGGCTAATGGCGTTGAAGGGTGAAGTTGGTTGAAGGGCAAGGGTTATGTGTTGGCAGAGGGCATGTGCGTATGGCTATGAGTGTCTCGTTAGGGACTAGAAGGTGCGTGAACAAAGACAAAATGACGTGATTAATGTGCTGTTGCGTGAGAGTTATGAAGGCAGTTTGAGGGCTGATGACTTAGGCATAGATTAGGGCTGCTTGTGGCTAGTTGTTTGTGGGACATGCGGTGTTAAAGGGGTGTGTTGGTTGTAACGTGAGCAGGCTACTTGATATGGCGTGCCTATGAATCGTTTGAGTGGTTCCTAAAGGGTCTTCGGTCGGTGCTTGTGAGGTTTTGGGTTGCTGAATCAGTGGGTAGTGGGTTTGTTCACGTGCCTTTTGGTCAAGGCTGTTGAGTGGCTCGCAGGGCAGTGAATGGGGCGTGAAGCTAGGCGACGTGGAGAGGGAATGAGGACGTGAAGCTGTGGAGGGGCAGGCTGGGTGAAGTTGTTAGCAGTCTTTAGTCGTTTTTTTTGAATGAAGGTTTTAGAGGCAATGGTTGATGATGGTGGCGTGTTGGGGCTGTTAGGGTTTATTTGGCTTGAGGTCAAAGAGGTTGGCAAGTGGCTTTGTCGAGTGGCTGTGTGGCTCATGCGTGAGGTCAAAGAGGTTGGCAGGTGGCTTTGTCGAGTGGCTGTGTGGCTTATGCGCGAAGTACCCAAGCTAGGGTTTATGTGCGTGAGGGTTATGAAGGCAGTTTGAGGGCTGAATTTACGTGATGGTGAGGGTTATTGCTTCTTTGGTCGAGTTCGGGAGGTTGAAAGAGAGAGAATGGAGAGGGATCTAAGGTTCCATGAGGGTGTTAGGGTATAGCTGAGGGGGACGTTAGTTGTGGCTTGCTTTGTGCATATTTGAGGCTGTTTTGAGAGGGCTTTATGGGTGAAGTTGAGGCTGTGAGGAAGATGAAGATTAGGGTTTCGGCTCAGAGTGTATACGTGAGTTAGCTGGTTTTTGTTCGTAGCTAGGGTTTTTGTTCTTGCTTTGTTTTTGTTTGTGCCGTGAGTCAGAGAGGTAGGCCAGCCAGTCTTAGGGTTTAGTTTGTGTTATTTTTATAGTGAAAAGGTAGGGGAATTAGGGTTATGCATGGCTTTAATAGGAAACAAAATCAATTAATGGGAATTTATTTAAATTTGGTGAGTGGTTTATTTGTTTTAGGAAAAGATTTATTTAATTTTGATATTAGTTTTAATTTAATTTAAATTTAATTTGTTTTAATTTAATTTAAATTGGAATAATTTGATTTAGTTTAAATGGATTTTAATTTGATTTAGTTTAATTTCAATTAGTTATTTAATTTAATTTTAATTATTTTTTAATTCAATTTAATTTGTGACATATATTTTAAATGTTTTAATTATTTAATTTGTGAGATGTGATTTAATGGGTTTGGTGTGTTTTAAAATAGAGGTCCAACAAGCGAACCCGAAGCGAAACAAGCGAGTTAAATCCGACCAAAATATCAATTTCCAACTTTACCCTTCCGACGTCCGTTTCCCGCCGGCTTTCACAATCAAAGAGGTACGAGACTCATCATCGGGACTTATATGTAAAAATGCAGGGTCTACAGTCGCCCCCACTTTGATGGGACTTGTGTAATGTGTAACAGTGACAATCCTATCAAAGTTATGCAATGCATTTTTACTTACCTGGCTCGCCAGCTGCCACCTGACTCGCCTGTTGCCTCGAACTGAGGTGATGATGCAGTGGACCTCGGTCCTGGGACGCATCCCATAACTGCAACCGACAACGGGGGCCTCGACCCTGGGACGCATCCCAATACCGCTGACAATGTGGGCCTCGACCCCGGGACGCATCCCAAAAACCAAAGATGCAGTGGGCCTCGACCCTGGGACGCATCCCAATGACCGCAACCGACAAAGGGGGCCTCGACCCTGGGACGCATCCCGAAAATGATGATGTAGTGGGCACCTCGACCCTGGGCACCTCGACCCGGGACTACAACCTACAACGGGGGCACCTCGACCCTGGGCACCTCGACCCAACACCGCTGACAATAGGGACCTCGCCCTCAAACTGATGATGTAGTGGCACCTCGACCCTGGGCACCTCGACCCGGAACTACAACCGACAACGGGGGCACCTCGACCCTGGGCACCTCGACCCAACACCGCTGACAATAGGGACATCGCCCTCGAACTGATGATGTAGTGGGCGCCTCGACCCGGAACTACAACCGAAAACGGGGGCACCCCTCGACCCTGGGCACCTCGACCCAACACCGCTGACAATAGGGACCTCGCCCTTGAACGGATGATGTAGTGGGTCCTTGACCCTGGGACGCATCCCGGAACTACAACTGATGATATGGGCCTCGCCCCTGAACTGATACTGACGTGGGCCTCGCCCCCAGACTGATGTGGGCCTCGCCCCCAGACTGATACTGATGTGGGCCTCGCCCCAACTGATATGGGCCTCGCCCTAAACTGATACTAGTGTGGGCCTCGCCCTAGGACTCATCCCCAAGCTGATACTGATGTAGGCCTCACCCCGGATTGAAACTGATGTGGGCCTCGCCCCAAACTGATATGGGTCTCGCCCCAAACTGATACTAATGTGGGCCTCGCCCCAAACTGATGTGGGCCTCGCCCCCAAACTGATATTGGCCTCGCCCCAAACTGATACTGATATGGGCCTCGGCCTTGGACTCATCCCCAAAACTGATGCTGATGCTGATGTAATGGTTCATTCCCGAACTGTACTGTATGAGATGGTCCATTCCTGAACCGTTACTGTGAGGTGGTCCATTCCCGAACTGTTACTGTGAGGTGGTCCATTCCCGAACCGTGTTATGAGGTGACCCATTCCCGAACCGTGCTCCATTCTCGGAGTGTCATTCCCGGCTTTTGTTCATTCCCGAACTGTGCTCCATTCTCGGAGTGCCATTCTCGACTTGTTCATTCTCGAACTCTGCATTCTTTTCTCGGATTACCATTCCCGCTTGTTCATTCTCGAACTCTGATCCATTCTCGGATTACCATTCCCGGCTTGTTCATTCTCGAACTCTGATCCATTCTTGGATTACCATTCTCGGCTTGTCAATTCTCGAACTCTGATCCATTCTCGGATTACCATTCCCGGCTTGTTCATTCTCGAACTCTGATCCATTCTCGGATTACCATTTCCGGCTTGTTCATTCTCGAACTCTGATCCATTCTCTGATTACCATTCTCGGCTTGTCCATTCTCGAACTCCGATCCATTCTCGGATTACCATTCTCGGCTTGTTCATTCTCGAACTCTGAACCATTCTCGGATTACCATTCCTGGCTTGTTCATTCTCGAACTCTGATCCATTCTCGGATTACCATACCTAACAGAACTGATCTGATATCTCCATACTTGGAGTACCGTATCTGGCAGAGCTGATCTGATATCTCTATACCTGGCAGAACTAATACTGAACCAATGTGGGCCTCGCCCCCAGAATGCCATACCCGGTAAGACTGATACTAGTGATGTGATGTGGGCCTCGCCCCAAAGTGCCATACCCGGCAATACTAATACTGATAATGATATGGGCCTCGCCCCTAGAGTGTCATACCCGACAAGACTAATACTGATAATGATATGGGCCTCGCCCCCAAACTGTTACTGATATGGGCCTCGCCTCCAAACTGATACCGATATGGATATCGTCCCAAACTGATACTGATATGGGCCTCGCCCCCATAGTGTCATACTCGACCAGACTAATAATGATAATGAGGGCTTCACCCTAGAGTGCCATGCCCGGCAAGACTGATGCTGATGCTAATGTGGGCCTCGCCCCAAAGTGCCATATCCTGCGAAACTGATGCTGATGGTTCATTTCCGAACTGTGATGAATGTGGGCTTCATTCATGAAACTGGTGATAATGTGGGCCTCGGCCCTAAGATTCATTCCAAAACTCTGACGATGTGGGCCTCGACCCTGTGATTCATTCCCTAACTGAAACTGATATAGGCTTCAACCCTGGGACTCATCCCCAAAACTGAAACTGATATGGGCCTCAACCCTGGGACTCATCCCCGAAATTAATGCTGATTCAATTCTGAAACTGACTGTACTGTTGCTGCTTTTGCTTGGCTTGTCTTTGCTGCTTTCCTTTTTTCTTCTTTGAAACCTGTGAATAAAAAACAAAACAAACACAAAAAAAGAATGCAAAATATGTTATGTGTATGTATGCATGCATGCATGAATGAATTTCCTATTCCGTTGGGTTAGGTCTTCTGCTAGTTTTCCAGGTGATTGCACAGTCTTCTCTCTGGTCTCATGGCTCAATTTCTTGTTATATCCCGGATTCGCGAGATGGTTTACTGGTCGCCCCCAATCTTGATTTAGCTTTCTGCTCCCTGCTGTTTGCACTTGGTCAAGATGAACCACATGGTGGGGCCTTCCATATCATCATGCTATTACAAGCTACGAACTAGTCTCAATAGTTATACATATAATTGCCCTCAAAGAGTGCCCAATATTGAAACCAGAGAACCTTCAAAACATTCGATGCAACTCAAATCCAAGTCTTTGAATAAATGATCTAAGCCAGACTCAAAGTGTGTGTGTGCAAAGGTTCTTTCACAGCTTGATCCTTAAGCAAGCCAACTCGATGATTTCGTTTCAAAAATCGGGATCAGTGGGTCAAACCAACCTAGATGTCTCAATTATATTCCTCAATTGCTTTTCTGTGCTCAATGTGGTATGGTTTTCTTTCTTTTTTTGTCTCTTTCTTTTTCTTTTCATTTTGAACTTCTTTTTTCTTTTCTTTTTCTTCTTTTTTTTTTCAACACACCTACCCTTTAAGGTAGCATTTCTCCTCATGGTGGTCCTAATACTCGCCCATGGGTAGCTTCACGCTTATCGGTTATAGGCGGTTTATTTTTTTTTTAGAGACTTTTCTTTCATTTTCAACCATACCACACATCATAACATAAGCAAATTAAGATAGACATCTAAGCAAACGGTCATTCACAGACCTACAATTTCATCAACTAGTCACTTTGCTAACTACTCAGGTTTTCACTGCTAAGAGCCATAATCAAGTGCTTGCGAGTCTAACATAGATCAATTACTTAAATTGTCAGATAAAAGCACGTCAAAAGTTTATCGTTTCTAAGGTTTCACCCTAAAGCAATCAATTCCCTCATCGGACTTATGTCTAACTATCAATGACTAAAACAAACAATTTTTTTTCTTTTTTTCTTTTCTCTTTTTTCCTTTTCCTTTTTCTTTTTTTCTCTTCTTTTTTTCTTTTTTTTCTTTTTCTCTCTTTTTTTTTTTCTTTTTCTTTTCCCTCTTTTTTTTTCTTTTCTCTCTTTTTTTTTTTTCTTTCTTTTTTTTTTTCTTTTTTTTTTCGAAGGCCCCCCCAATGGTCTTTCTATCCTTTCCGTAAGCTTTTCTATTTCTCGATTTCATTTTCCCCGCTATCCGTGTTTGCTAAACTCCTCTTGAATAACCCCTTTTTTTTCTTCTCTAACCCAACGGATATCTATGATGGCTTTTAAGACACGGGGTTAACATGATGCGTGTATGCATGAGATGCGTGCGATGTATGAGATATGATATGCATGTGGTTTTCAAAAGCATAAAGGGGCAACTCCTATAGGATATATAACTATGGTTCACATGTGGGTTTATGACAATGCCTTTGATTGAACTCCTTCAACCCACTATAGAAACGGTCAACTAATTCACAAATTATACACATCACAAGACATGATTTCAGGGCCAATTCTCTTATCCCCAGTGGAGTCGCCAGACTGTAGACAACAGAACCTGGGCGACGCTGTTCTAGGCTCGCGGCCTAGTTGGGAAGTACGAAATAACGTGGAGTCGCCACCCGGTGTGAACCGGGACAAAGATTTAAGGCCGCACTCACCCCTCGCAAGGGAAGACCTCAAACCGTTGGGTTCGGAATGGTCCCTTACTTATGTCACTTGTGATGATATAATTTGTGCAATAAACTAACCGAATCTATTCATCATTCATGCTCAAGGGTACTTAGATCTAACATGCTTTCATCCAAATAATTTCACGCAATGTAACACAATAAGCCTATTGAACCATTAAACCAACATATATAAATCATTACCCAAACGCATCATAAACTAAGAACATGCATAATGAACAACCTAAACATGCTTTAACAAATAAATAACAAACTAAATTAAACCATGCTTTAAATAATAAACATATAACCTAAAGACTATAACATGCTCAAATACAAATTAGGATGAGATGAGATACGTGTATCTTAAGTGGTACGTGGCATTGTATCCCGAGTGCAGACCATACTACCGTCCATTCGGAATCGGCTATGGAATTTACATACGGGTTTCCATCCGATATACCACAAAAGAGAACACATATCCCGCTCATCCAACAATCACATCATGCTTCAAACGACTCCCATGCCATTATATATCAAAATAAATAAAACAAAATAAAGAAGATAAGTAGAAAGGTGTCCTCAGGTCTAACATCTTTTGTCGTCTAAGAAAGGGCGTTACACGTCCGTTGGAAGGGTGAATGATCCGCTACTCTTTTAGTTCACCAACTCAATGTCTTTCCTCGCTGTTTTGTTGTTCGGGCTGCTGTTTTTTACTCCGTTTCGCTGCTGTTTTTGTTGTATTTCCTGGTCGCTATTTTGGGGTAATTAAGGGACTGGTTTGTGCAGTTTGTGGGGACTGTTTTGTGCAGTTTCTGATGCAGTTTTGTGGCTAAAATCTGGACAGTTTCAGGGGTTTATGGGGGCTGTTTTGAGGTGATTTGGAGGGCAGGTTTGTGGCTGTTCAGGTGCAGAGTTGTAGAAGGGTAGTGGGCAGTGAATGCAGGTTCGGCTAAGTGGGCTGGTTCGAGGGCAATCAGGTGCGTGAGCTGTGTGTTGCTGTTTAGGCGTGCAGGCTGAGTGAAGGAGGGCTGTTTGGTTTAGGGCGTGAGGCAGGCTTCTGGTGGGCTGACGAGTGGGCTTGCTCGTGGGGCGTTGCTTGTTGAGTGAATGTGCCAGGTGCGGCTGTGAGGGGCTGATTCGTGGGCAAGGCTTGGCTAGTGGCGTTGAAGGGTGAAGTTGGTTGAAGGGCAAGGGTTATGTGTTGGCAGAGGGCATGTGCGTATGGCTATGAGTGTCTCGTTAGGGACTAGAAGGTGCGTGAACAAAGACAAAATGACGTGATTAATGTGCTGTTGCGTGAGAGTTATGAAGGCAGTTTGAGGGCTGATGACTTAGGCATAGATTAGGGCTGCTTGTGGCTAGTTGTTTGTGGGACATGCGGTGTTAAAGGGGTGTGTTGGTTGTAACGTGAGCAGGCTACTTGATATGGCGTGCCTATGAATCGTTTGGGTGGTTCCAAAAGGGTCTTCGGTCGGTGCTTGTGAGGTTGTGGGTTTGCTGGATCAGTGGGTGGTGGGTTTGTTCATGTGCCTTAGGTCAAGGCTGTTGAGTGGCTCGCAGGGCAGTGAATGGGGCGTGAAGCTAGGCGACGTGGAGAGGGAATGAGGACGTGAAGCTGTGGAGGGGCAGGCTGGGTGAAGTTGTTAGCAGTCTTTAGTCGTTTGTTTTGAATGAAGGTTTTAGAGGCAATGGTTGATGATGGTGGCGTTGAGGGCTGTTAGGGTTTATTTGGCTTGAGGTCAAAGAGGTTGGCAAGTGGCTTTGTCGAGTGGCTGTGTGGCTCATGCGTGAGGTCAAAGAGGTTGGCAGGTGGCTTTGTCGAGTGGCTGTGTGGCTTATGCGCGAAGTACCTAAGCTAGGGTTATGTGCGTGAGGGTTATGAAGGCAGTTTGAGGGCTGAATTTACGTGATGGTGAGGGTTTATTGCTTCTTTGGTCGAGTTCGGGAGGTTGAAAGAGAGAGAATGGAGAGGGATCTAAGGTTCCATGAGGGTGTTAGGGTATGGCTGAGGGGGACGTTAGTTGTGGCTTGCTTTGTGCATATTTGAGGCTGTTTTGAGAGGGCTTTATGGGTGAAGTTGAGGCTGTGAGGAAGATGAAGATTAGGGTTTCGGCTCAGAGTGTATACGTGAGTTAGCTGGTTTTTGTTCGTAGCTAGGGTTTTTGTTCTTGCTTTGTTTTTGTTTGTGCCGTGAGTCAGAGAGGTAGGCCAGCCAGTCTTAGGGTTTAGTTTGTGTTATTTTTATAGTGAAAAGGTAGGGGAATTAGGGTTATGCATGGCTTTAATAGGAAACAAAATCAATTAATTGGGAATTTATTTAAATTTGGTGAGTGGTTTATTTGTTTTATGAAAAGATTTATTTAATTTTGATATTAGTTTTAATTTAATTTAAATTTAATTTGTTTTAATTTAATTTAAATTGGAATTAATTTGATTTAGTTTAAATGGATTTTAATTTGATTTAGTTTAATTTCAATTTAGTTATTTAATTTAATTTTAATTATTTTTTAATTCAATTTAATTTGTGACATATATTTTAAATGTTTTAATTATTTAATTTATGAGATGTGATTTAATGGGTTTGGTGTGTTTTTAAAATAGAGGTCCAACAAGCGAACCCGAAGCGAAACAAGCGAGTTAAATCCGACCAAAATATCAATTTCCAACTTTACCCTTCCGACGTCCGTTTCCCGCGGCTTTCACAATCAAAGAGGTACGAGACTCATCATCGGGACTTATATGTAAAAATGCAGTGTCTATAGTTTGATAACGCGTTCGAACGAAAATGAAACAGAATGTTCACGTTCGTATGGCGTTCGTAAACGCGTTCGAACGGAAATGAGACCTGATGCATGATAAGGTAAAAATGCATGCGCGTTCGAGTTGCGTTCGTAAACGCGTTCGAACGGGAACAGACCTGATGCATGAAATGGGACGCAATACATAAACAACAAAATAAATGGGCGCGGCGAAGTACTGCCGTAAAGGTGGCCTTTTGGGGCTCTTGATCTCTCAAAGAGAGGACCTTTAGACCAACATACTAAGCCCATGCGCGTCACATCACATCATACATACAAACATAAAGACAATCATATTATTCTAAGTATGTCCGATTGAACGTGTCTTGCATCCAACCGAACACACATCAACCGGCGCGGCAAAGCATCGTGATAAAGGGCTTTAACCCCTCCTCATAGGGGATCTTTCATTCCACTTACTAAGCCCATGCGCTCGATTGAGTCATGCATAAATAAGCAACATGCAGAATTTAAGTGACGAAAAGTAAATAAATAAAAGCAACACAAAACAAGAGAAGGTGCCGTTTACTCAAGTGGTACGTGGAGTTGTATCCCAAGTACAGACCGCACTACCGTCCATTCGGATTCGGCTACGGAATTTACGTCTGGGTTTCCATCCTATATACCACAAGAGACGACACTCTTCCATTTCATTCAAGCCACAACATGCATCCATAAACGACTCTCATGCGAATAGAATTCAATAATAATAAAAAAAACGAATATAAACTAATGAAAAGGTACCCTCAGGTCTAACCTTTTAAATCACCTCTCGGATGTACGGTACACGATCGTCGGAAGGGTGGATGCTCCGCAACTCTCCCGGTTCACTGGTTCACTGTTCTCGTTCGTTGTCTTACTGTTTTGAGTCGTCGTTCTCCGTCTTTTGCTATTGTTTCCTTGTGGTTTCGCTGCCGTTTCCTCTTTATCTTTTGCTTACTATTTTTTTGGGTGTCTTCTTCCTGTAATTTTCTTGTGTGTTGTGTATGACCTAGGGACTATGGACTAAGGACTAGGGTTGAGAAGGTTGGTGAATGGTTCTTTTTATAGGCAAAAGGGTTGGGCTTGACAAGGAAAGAGATTTGGCTAATTAAAGAGGGATTTGATTTGGTTTGGTTAAGGGAAGTCAAGATTGAGGGGGGGGACAAATCTTGGCTAGATAGGGAAGGTTGAATATTTGATTGGCTTGGTTTAGGAATACAATATTTTAAGTTTGGGAATAATCTTATTAGATTGGGAATATAATTGGTTGATTGATTTTAATTAGACATGATTATATTTTGATTTAGTATGTGATTTGTTTAAATTAGGCATGATTTTAGTTTAAGTTGGTAATTGCTTATTTTATGTTTGGTATATGTTTTATTTAATTAATTTAATTATTATCTTTTTTAGTTAATGTTTTAATTAATATTTATTTATTTAAATTGGGATGTGTTTTATGGGCTTTGGGGAGCTAAATGGGCTGGGCGTGAGGCTAGCAGCAAAACCAGAATTACCGACACCGTTCGAACGCTTCCTCGAACGCGGCACGAACGCCCACAATCCGTTTGACGTTCGAACGTAAACACGAACGCAGCACTAACGAAAACAGTGAACCTTGTTTATTCTGAATTTCCCCTTCCGATGTCTATTTCCCGTGACCTCCGTGACTTAAAAGGTAGTGTCTCCAAAATGAGACTCATCATAGGGACTTATGTGTAAAAATGCAGTGCCTACAACAACAACACCATGATCTGTACAAATAGTGACGCTATGGGTCATAACTGTCCAACAATCTCCCACTTGGCCTATAGTCAGTCACTCGAGTGTCCTACACCCGAACTATGTACGGTTCGCTCAAACTTCTGCTGAGAAACAACTTTCGTCAGCGGATTTGAAATGTTATCGTCTGATGCGTTTTATTCGATCATCACATCGTCACGATGTATGATCTGACGAATCAGATGAAATAATTGAAGTATATACTTGGATCATTTATGAGACCATTAATTCTTTAGCCTGTGTTGTAGCCTAGCTCAGCTGCTAACAGAACTACTTCTAATCTAATTAGGAATTTTACAGATCCAAAATTGCTTCTTTTTCTGCCTCAGCTGCATCAATATTCCACTTTTGTTGTTTATTCGGCAACAATATCTTGCTTGGAAGATTTCCAGCTCACTGTTCCGTTATTCAAACTTTATAGTACCATTGTTACGACTTATAGTCGGTTTATCGGTTAGGAAACTTGCAGCAGTGAACCCAGTCACTTCAAGTTCTCCTTCTCGATAGTATAAGACAGCATCCTTAGATCCTCTAAGATACTAAAGGATGTTCTTAACATCAATCCAGTGACTATCACTCGGATTGGCCCGATTGTGTCTCCATATGCTCAAAGCGTATTAGACACCAGGTCGCGTACATTTTTCAATGTACGATTTCTCGGAGAGTGTTAACAACTTTAAATATATCCCAGTAGATCTTTATTCCTAGAATAAAGGTTGTTTCTCCCAAGAATTCTACGGAGAATTTTCTTGAAAGCCAAGCTTTCACCGATTGTATTATGGGAATATCATTTCCAAGAAATGATATGTCGTCATTGTTTAGGACATCACTGTCAGTGCGCTCCCACTAACCTTCTTATATACACAAGAATCATTTTCGTTTTGATTTAAATCATACACCATTATGATTACATCAAAATGATAATTCCAAGAACTCAATGCTTGCTTCAATCCATCCATGGATCGAATTAACTTGCAAACCTTGTTTGCTTGTTTTGGTACGACAAAACCACCAGGATGTTGTAAACATCCTCCAAAAGGTTTTCGTTTAAGGAAAGCGATTTTGACGTTCAGCTGCCATATTTCATGAATGAAACATGCATCATCAGCAAGCATTATCCAAATGGATTTAACAATGGCAACGGTTAAAAGGTTTCGTCGTAATCGACATAATGTTGATAACGATACATTTTCGCTACAAGCCTATCTTAGTACGTTGGTATGTTGCCATCCATGTATGTATTCCTTGAAGACTTTATATAGTACCAATAGGCACAATGCCTTTCGGTACATCAACTAGTATCCAAACTTAGTTGGTATACATGGAATCCATTTCTGACATCATGGCACTTTGCCATTATAGGGAGTCGATACCTTGTATCACTTCCTCATACGTAGTCAGTTCGTATTCCTCAATTAGATTGACATCTTTACGAGGTGAGATCAGAAACCCATACCTCAGGTTGTTTTCTGACTCTCTCCGACTATCGTGGTTCTTGTGTATTCGAATATTATTGGTATAGTTTCATCCTTGATGAACTATTTGTGTTCCATTATGGACTCGGTGCCTGGAATAGTATTACTCTGATTTTCATCGAGTCTTACTTTCATTGATTGTCGCAAGTATTAGCGGTGCAAGTCTCAGGTTAAGACCAAATACACCTACCTGATTCGGACTTCCATAGACACATAGTCATACTACCAATGCAATTCTGAGGGGTCTATCCAGAGCGAAGCTGTTTTCCGTACCATCGGTAAAACACAACCTCCTACTACACTTGCATGAGTATCATATACCCAAATATGTGAGAACTATGTCGTTATGCTCCCACAACACGCACAAGTGCAATACTAGTCTATTCCGCATTATCGGTGTCCAATCTCGATAATACTACGATTATGGATATTTAATGATTAAACCTTTATGGATTAATACTGTCTCATATCATCTCAATCTGGAACTAATCATATGGACCTTTTATCATTTATACATCTTGGTAATCTAATTACAAATGATAAAAGAGCAATTTCCTTTGTCACATAGTTAATTTGTACAACAACATCATGATCTGTACAAATAGTGACGATATGGGTCATAACTGTCCAACAGTCAATCATAAGCATTGGCTTGGGGCATAAAGTTTTAAAGCCTTGTTGGTATGTCATGTGACACATAAAGTTTATCTTAGGATAATAAAGTTATAAAAGACATACATGCTTATTATTTAAGCCTTGATTTCTCATGCGTGCCTGGGCTGCATAAGGTAGAGAAATTGGTGACCGATAAGTGAAAATAACACATTAATTTTAGATCATAAAGTGAATGTTATTGTATCTTACTGCTCTATCATATCGTGTTCTTGTCGATAAGGTTGTTTGATATACGTGACCATGGAAGAGACTATGTTGCATTATAATGTAGGTACCGCCATGATTTTATATCTATGATCTTATTGGATGGAATGGTATAATAGAGTTGTTTCTGAACCAATATTGGATCCATAAAGTATTCTTAGCATTAAAACATTCACAATTGATATCGCCCAAGTGGGAGAATGTTAGAATATTTTATTCTAATATAATTATGGGCTTCTATTAATTGTGATACAGGTTTTAATAAAGCGCTAAGATAATTGGTTTTGTTATAGAAACTGTGAAGGCCAATTGTCTGATCTAATAAAGTGGGATGCACTCTATATTATTTTATATGTGGATATTAGAGCAGGCTCTGGAATTGTTATAGGTGAGCCCATTACACTCCATAAATTAGTGAGTTAAGGTCTCACCCCCACTCCTCTATAATAACTTACTCAATAAGCTGCCTTTATGAGATATATGTTTCTCCCTTCTCATTAATGATTCTTTAATTATTAAAGTTAGTGAAGTTGTTATATATAATGCATATTATGCTTTGTCTCCATTATGACAAAGTTACGCATGTGAATGAACATTTTATAATGTTCATTCACAAGTGAATAGTAATATGATTAATATATATATAAAAAGTAGCATATTGTTGAAGGCATAAGAAACAAGGCAATTGTTATCATTTTGCCGAGAGTCTTCTTCCAATTGCAAAAGTGAGCAATTAAAGAAGGAGAGAGAAACGTTTAAGGCTTGATCAATTAAGGCATAAGGAAAACTTAATACGGTAAGTAAGTTTCTCACCATCAAGAAGAGGAGAGTAGAGGGTGATCTCCTCAGTACAACTTATCAACAGATTTACAGAAATTTTCCGCTGCCGATATGGATTCTAAATCAGGTACGCTCTCTGAATTCATCTGATTAATTCTTTATTTGTATTCTAAGCTCTTGTGTTAAAGGTCCTGTTGCAAATAAATTCTAACAATTATCCGCTAGGGGTGGGCAAAAAAACCATCTGAACCGAACCAGACCGCGAACCGAACCAAATCGGACCGAATTTACGATTTTTTTTCTAACAGTTCGGTTTGCGGTTCGGATTGACCCACCCCAAACGGTTTACGGTTCAGTTTAGGTGAGAATCTGAACCGCACATGTTAAACCGAACCGAACCGTTTTAATAAAAACAAAAACCCTAAATTTTCCCTCACATCTCAAAGACTCAAACTCTCTCTGCCGATCAATCATCACTCTTAAGTCCTAACCCTAAATTTTTCTTCACATCTCAATCTCTCTCTGCTGCTCCTGTTTCTCTCGATGGGCTGCTGCTCGTCTGCTCCTGTTTCTCTCGCTGGGCTGCTTCTCCTGCTCTCTTGCTCTCGCCAATCGCCATCTCAAGCTGTCATTTTTAAGGTGAGTTTTTGTTATCAATCGTCATCCCCTACACCAAGTTAATTTTCTGTTTTTAATTCAAAAATATTTTCTTTAATCTTGCTGGGTTGTTGTCAATTTTCAGTGTTATTATGTTCTTTGATTGTATTTTTGAGATGATTGTCGCTGATTTTCTCAAAATTGCATGTCCATTGTTGCTTGTGTGAGTTGAGTTCTGCTGCAATTCCTCCTTAATAAGACATCTGAGTTTCCATTCTGTTTTGCTAAAACTAAATCATTTGCAGCTTTTAATGCTCTTTGTTTGTTTTTTTTTTAAATCTTTTTTCTTGCTTCTTACCAGTCTCTTATGAATCCAAGTGAGTAGTCAATAGGCCATGTGCATATACAGCTTTCATTTTATCTGCTCTTTACTGGTTTCTTGCCTCTTGGGGTTCAATACAAGCTTATTCATTCTTGTTCTATTTTTCTCACAGCAAAAACAACTCCATTTCAAGAGCTCTGCTTTCTGAGAGATTCAACAGGGGATTATCCACAGAGTCCAGAAGTGAAAGGTATGCCATCATAATTAAGTTGCCCATATTTTAATTTTATCTTTGATGTACTTGTTGAAGAAGAAAATTGTTCTTCAGATGAAAATACACTTGCTTTATAGTCTCCAAACCAAACCTGTCAAATTCTATATTTTGCAATACATATAGTTAACAATAAAATTAAACCAGATGCCTAACAAAAAGAACAAGGTATGTTTCTCTATTGCTCTCTGTTTCTTCTTATGAAAGCCAGCTGAAAGAAATTCACCAGAAACCAGAGGTAACAGTCAAATTTCCAACCATTGTTCTCAATTCTTGATTTTCAATCTATATGCAAGATGAATCTTGCAATTTCATCCTTAAACATACAAGAGTTTCTGTTGATTGTTTGTGTTTTTTAATATTGTTTATGTTATTATTTAGTGGCGAGTGGCTACTACTAATATTTACTGGGAACTGGGAAGGGATTTACACTCAAATTAATTACTCATGGTTCAATGTTAAAATTCTAATGAAATTCTTTGATTTAATGCTTATGGATTATTTATTTGTGTTTTTGGCTTTGTTGCATTTGAGACACCAGAGTCAGTTGGGTTTGTTTTGTTTTGTTTTGTTCATTTTGTTTGTTTCTGTTTGATTGATTTTAATATTTTTCATGTTTTTTTGGTAGCTTATCTGCTTATGTTATATGGGTGTATTTTGTTTTTGATATTTTAGAGTTTAGTGGGTTTCCATTTATCAGATGGCTTCATTAATTTCTTGTAGTGATTTTGTATGCTACTGTCACTGACAATTTGTTCATTTTGGGAGAATTTATTGGTCTGGGAAGTTTCACTTCTGAGTTAGTTGTTTCTATTTCTTAATAGGAAAGCGAATTTGCTAGTTACCAAATCTTCTGACAAACCATATGGTCATTGAAATTTGAAAGTCATTAGGTACAATTCCCTGTTTTGTTATTGTATCAAAGATGCTCAATTTTCATCCTTCTATTTGCTTCATTGCTTGTAATCTTCATACTTTAATATCTTAATTCTAAACAAGGCTTGTTAATGGATCTGAAATGCATATGAGTCAAGACTGTCGTGATTGCTAATGATAATCTTCATACTCGATTTCTGAGGATTCTTTTTTTTTTCTTTTCACAGATTTTATTGGAGTTCCATTTAGCTATTGAATCTTCTGACATCAAACAAGCTGTAGCTGTGCATGTTATTTGGCACCACCAAGAAATAAATAAATAAACAGCCTCCATTTTCAGAAACAGCATTAGGTGTTATGAAGACTTGAAGTTGATCATGTTTGATACAATCAACTTAAATTGCACTGGCAAATCACCAACTTAAACTTGTTTGAATTAAATTTGTTGAACAAGCTCAATCAATATGCATTTTCTACCTGTTTTGCTCTACGCTCATGTATTAGCAATCATGGAATGTTTTTTCTTGGGAAAAATTACAACTTTGTAAGGGCAAAAAGAAAAATCTATATCCTACATTAATAATCTGTAAACCGAACCGAACCAATCCGTAAACCGCTGGTTTAAAAATTTTCAATCCGAACCAAACCTTTATTTAATGGTTTGGTTTTAGAGATAAAAAAACCGGACCGTAAAATATGGTTTGGTTCGGTTTTTAACAAAAACCGAACCAAACCAAACCAAACCGCGCCCACCCCTAGTATCCGCCCATTCTACCTTTGTTTTGCAGATCACTAGTGTCTCAATTTTCGATTGACGACCGAATGCGAAATCTAGCGTCCGCATATCATCAAATGCATAAAGGGTTCACCTAAATGCTCTATTTCTTTACAAAAATCCACCAACAACAAAATACATCCCCCAACATGCAATATTCGGCCATGAGCTACAAAAATTCAAGTTTGGGAGTTCAATCAAATTAATGGATGGGTTCAAGTCATTTGGTCATCAAATAGACTAGCAAAGATCCTATCATACTTAAATGCATCAATTTCTCCCTAATGAGTTCATGAATACGAAAATGATAAAGAAGAAAGCAAGCTTGAATTTTGAAAATTGAAGGGGATAAGGCTAGAAACTTACTTGTCTTGATAATGGCTTGGAAAGGTTACCAAAAGTTGCTCCCTATCTTGGCATGAAAGATGAAGCACGATTTGGTGTTTGATTTCTAGAGAAATAGTGAGAAAGAAGAGATGTTGGAGAAGAGAATGAATAGGGGATATTTTAAATAGTAAGTGGCAGATTTTTATCAATAAAATATTGATTTAAATTAAGCCCATGTTAAATAACGGGGCAAAATTCGTATTAGTATAAAGCTGCCAGAAAAACGTGCGTATTTGATTAGGTTTTGATCCGAATTTGGAAAAATATTCAATGTAAAAATTATAGATCTCGGTCATACAAAAATTAATCTGGTACACCGGTAAAAAAATAATTGCGTACATAAACTAAAAATGATTTACCGAAAGTCTGAAAAATTATTTCGTGAGTACAATCGCATGCATGATTAATTTCACATATTACGTTATCGAAATTACCGGGATATTTCGTTGGTCCCATATTTCTAATTTAATGAGCTTTCTAGGGTTGAGAAATTCTGGAAATTCTTTAGATGTCACTTGGGATAGTTCGTGCCCTATAACATATTATAACACATGTTAAATATTATTGGACCATTAAGAAAACTTATTGGGAAAATTTATTTATAGAATGACACGTGATCTATTTAAGTAGGGTAATAATTACACTTGCAACTATAATGATAGATATGCACTTAATTCTATCTTTGAATATTGGTTCAATATGTAATTAAGATCACAAATATTAAATAAAAATTTTTATTTAAAAATGGGGACCAACACATAAAGCACGACCTATGTCGCAACAAACAAAGGCCGGGCCAGGGACCGGACTAAACCAAACTTTTGTCAATCCAGGCACGAGACACAGCATGACCCACTAACCCATTAGACATTCTCATCCCCGTAC
Source organism: Zanthoxylum bungeanum (assembly GCA_019454045.1). Lineage (NCBI taxonomy): Eukaryota > Viridiplantae > Streptophyta > Magnoliopsida > Sapindales > Rutaceae > Zanthoxylum > Zanthoxylum bungeanum. The sequence continues at coordinate 11,955 of SKCR01054634.1, read as the reverse complement.
AGAAAAATATATTCCCTACCCAACATATGTTAACCCGGCCCGAGGCTAAATTGTCCTAGGCCCATGCCTAGATCGGATTTAGGAAAAAAACCCAACCCCGCTTTTAATTAATAAAAGATATTTTTAATTAATATAAATTAATTTTAAATTTTAAATACATAAATTCATAATTAAATTTTAAAACTAAAATAAAAAATTTCTAAAAATATTGAAATTCTTAATTTATTAAAAAAAATATTCTTTTAAAAAAAAAAAAAAAAAAAAAAAAAAAAAAAAGGGGGAAATTTAAAACAAAACTCGACCCAGGCCCGACACTACCATCCCTGATTCCCAAGACAAAGTGAACATATCATGATTTTGATTATAATTCCTGCAACACCAATATATTATATAAACAAACTATTAAGAATGATGGAGAGAATGTTCAAGTAAATCAAAGTTCTAAGCTATTTAAAAAAAAAAAATCCAGCACCAATATTTGTATAACTAAGATCAGGGATATTACTGTAATTTCGATATATCTCTTCTTTTATTTTTTTAAAAAAAAAGTTCAAAAGGAAGAAGCTCAGCACGACAGAACTGTGCTGGGCCATTAGATCATGTTGGGCCGAGCTTTAATAGTCAACCACGACACGATCCCAACACAACACCAAGCATGAATGAGCCTAGAATACCGTACAGCTCTGCGCAACAAATAGCCCCAAATGCGAATACCATCTGGGGCAGACCAGAAAGTAAGAAACACTGCAAGAGACCTAAGAAACAGATGCTCTCTAAAATCTGTTGAAAGACACCATCATAAAACAAAATTCTGAGTTTATTTTGCATTTGATAAAATGAACAAAGAGAGAGCACATGTTTTCGCAAAACAAGGAAAAAGTTACAGCAAAGCAGCTTGCCAGCTTACCGCACTGGCTGCTGATTGTAGTGATTTTTCTCTTTCTTCTTTGCAGCAGCAAGCCTTGCATTCCTGGCAGCAGCCTCACTAGCAGCAGCCCGGCCAGCAGCATCCATCTCTTTACTTGACTTCTTCTTCTTTGAAGAAGCCACTTTCCTAAGCCGCCCTTTCACATCAACAGAAGTACCCGCTGCATTCTGGGTCTCTGCAGTTTCATCCGTCACATCTCCAACATTGGTACTATCAAGCTGGTCCTTTGATAGTTTGTCCTTCTTTTTCTTCTTTTTTGCATTTTTAATCTCCCCAAAGGTATTCTCCTTTTCAACATCCCCATTATCTTCTCCTTTCTTTTCTTGAGCAACACCTGAACATAGGTAGCAGCAGGCCATGTTAGTGAAGCTACTAAGTGACAAATGGAATATAGTAACAGCAATTGACCTGAAAAACCAACCATTGAAGTTCAATTTTGAGATAACCAAACATGTAAATATCCATTCTTGTCAGAATCAATACTTCACATGCTTAGAAAATTTTGCTTCATCTGTGAAAGTTGACTCATGTTCAAGTATAATGCTCTGTCAACACAATCTACACCCAACAGCTGACCATCTATAATAAAAGAATTTTGACTCTCGGAAAAAAGCACATTATGAAGATTTAAGATCAAACAGAATTCACAAATAAACTTTATCAGATACAAATAAAATATGAACCCACAGGAATAATAACATTGAAGGATGAGGACTTGACAGTTTTCCACATTTAACAAATAAAGCATTTAAAATTCAGTAACAAAACAATTCCAAAATGAAATGATCTTATACACACACACTTTATGCAAAACATGCACATATGCGCACACGCACAAAAAACATCAGTGCCGTGGTTTAATAATTGATGTGAAATTACCATGTGATCCATCTTGGCAACTATCCTTATTCAATCCCATCTCAGCAAGAAGGGCATCAAGTTCTTCAAGACCCTTTTTCTTCAATTCCTTCTTTGATAGCTGCCTTTCTGAATCTTTTTGCACTGAAAGAGCTTCAGGAGGCTTCTTAACTACTTCGGTTTCATTGTCATGTTCTTCCTCAACATCATCGTCAGCTTCATCAAGATCTTCTTCGTCACTGTCACTTTCCTGGAATCCAACTGGAATGAATATAAGAATTATCTAATATAACCAGATAACACAAATATCAATGCACTTATGAGATTTAGGACACTCATATAAACATAATTGTAGCATTAAATACCCTAGTATTTTTCCTTCCGAAGTAGGAATAATTCCAATATCATAAATTTAGTAACATTTTGAACACCATGATCCAATAGATCTGGTTGAAATAAGGTATTGAGAATATTTATTCCCACTTTAATTGTGTAATTATTACGGGTTTTTAACCATCATATCACATATGCCATATTATTTCATATTATTTTCCAACCAATTTAATAACCATTTTTAGAAAAAGTGCTAAAACATAACCATGAATGCACTTGAACAAAAAAATGAGTGGACCCAAACAATCAGGTTTTTGGCAACCACAGTAACTTCATCGGGTGGCCCATCATGTACTGGTATTTAATGGATTAATGGTCTAAACAAGGTGCAGCTGCCGTTTCTCAAAGCTAATGTCCAAGTAACTAGAGGATATCACCTAGACCTATGAAATGCATCTATAGCAGAACATCCATGGGAGAATATAAATTTGGATCTACATCTGAACGAATTATCAGGCTGCAGCAAAGGAAAAAGTTTTAGGCTCTGCAGATCCACTATCACAAAGGAATCCATACTTTATGTTGATGGAGTAATATTGCCTAATCATGGATCAGTAGACGTGGCTCCTAGGTTTCGGACAGACAAGTAAGCCAGCCATGTCATCTCTTTTTATAACCTCCATCAAAAGCTTGTTGTATCGACACATATTAGAGAGGATCTATCGAATCTAACAAACTAAACGACATCATCCTGAATGTTATTTAATTTATTGTGACAACATAACATAAAATCTTTTAGTAGAAAAGTTCAAAGCAAAGACAAACACATACCTAGAATTATCATTCAAGGTTAACTAGCAGGACAAAAGAGAAAATAACCAATTGATGATTTAATACATGTAAACCATAATAAGTGGCGTGTGAACCTTAACATTACACTCAATTACACATGTAAACTTCAAATCGTCAAAATATATTTTCATATAACTAAAAGCAAAGAAAAACATAAAATCGAATGCTAACCAACCAACAAAAACAGTTCAAATTCCATAACTCTCGGCAAACAGATATAAACAAACACACTCATTAGGAAGAGATTTTCCTTCCAAAAATGTTAAACAACACAAAATATCTATGCCCCCACGCAATCTCTACAGGATAACCCCAGCTTCGTTGAGCAAACATCTACAGCTTGTGTAATCATCCAATTGTTAAGCAAAACAAATCCACATAAGGAAATGCAACGAAACACTCATTATATCCTGAAATGGTAGCAAAGTTTTTTTTTTTTTTTTTTAAAAAGCACACACATACACACGCGTTCAGGTAACGGCAAGATCGTTTTCTTCATCGGAATATCCACATCAGTCAATCAATCAACACCTAAATTCAAAAAATAAATTCAGACAATTAAGTAAAAAAAAAAAAAAAAAAAAAAAAGGAAACCTCGACATCAGGCTCCTGGGTCTCCTTCTTGTCAGCAGCGGCCCAAACCGATTGAGGCGGCGCGGTTGTAGCATAGTAATCGTCATCGTCCTCGTCATCCACGTCAGCCCATGATTTAACTGTGAGTGGCGCAGGGGCCCAGAAAACTTCCTTCTCCTTCTCGGCATTCTTCGATGTACCTGGCTCTTTCTGCGTGGATTTCTTCTTCTTCTTCTTCAAACTACCTAACGCCGCAAACACGTTCGCGCTGTTTATTACCAACGACTCGTCCTTCTTCCCTCCCACCATTATCAAAACACTTTCTAGTAAGGGGCAAAACAGGAAATTGATATTTTCAATACGAAAATCAGACGATGAGGTTAATAAACCAAACGATCGGATTATTGAAATTAGGGTTTGTGAATGAACAAAAATACAAAATGATCCGTTTAAGCTGAATGTCTTTCTTTGTATAAAGAGATTTAAACTTGAAAGGAAAATTGAAAATATTTGTTTATTTTCTTGTATCTAGTATAATCTGAGAGAGAGATTGAGTGAGTGAAGGACGTTGATGGGCTTTGGGGTCGATGCACGTTGGCACCCCAAAGGCTTTAATTTGTTTTTTGTTTTTTGTTTTTTGTTTTTTGTTTTTTTAAGCAGAGTGAGTTCCGGACTCCGGAGGACGATGGTGGTTTTTTAAATTTTAGGGCTTACACGAGAAAAGATAAGGGATTATGTAAATGTGTGCTGATGTGGTGAGTGATGGTCAGCCGTTTGATTTATGATGTGTTTTGATATTGTGTGGTCCCCATTTAGGGGTGATGTTTTTAGCGAGGAGATCAGAACACACGTGGCTGGCATGCAGTTGTTTTGGGTCCACTTCATTTTTGTACTAGGGTGATACTTGTCTTAAATGTGGCTCTCTTGCTTAGAATTAGACCCGGACAAGGTTCCGGTTCGGAACCAGAATCAAATCGGTTGGAACCGGACGGTTTTGGTTTCAACCGATTTCGATTCCGGTTTCGGAATCGAACCGGTTGGAACCACTAGAATCGAACGGTTCCAACGGTTCCAAACGATTCCAACCGGAACCGTTGGAACCCTAGGGTTCCAACGATCACAAACGGCTACTAGCCGTTGGGCGGGGGCAGGTTGCTCCCTGCCCCAATTTCCAAAAAAAAAATACCCCTAATAACGGTAATAAAACGGTTAATTTTAGGGGCAATTAAGTATCACAACAATATTCTAAAAATATATAAATATGGGTGATTTTTCATTATTTTAACACAATAATTTCTCAATTCTCAATTCTCTCAATTCTTACAATTCTCTTATTATCAATTCTCTAATGGCAAGCTCATCTGAGAACACAATGTCAAATGTGTCAACCCAAGAGAGCGGCCCTAGTATCGGTTCACGGAGAAGAGAAGTTAATATATTGGAAGTCAGACGGTCTTTATTACATCCAAGCACTCTAGAAGCAACATCATGTGTGGATGATTGGACCCGAGCTGATCTGAGACAACAACAAGATGCCCTTGATGAATTTGAAGACTTGTTCGATAATGCATCTGCCAGTGCAAGCGGAACTGGAGCTGAATGATCAACAGGCACGGATGATGATTGATAATTAAATATTTAAATAATTGTAAAATTACAATCGGGGAAATATCTTTAAAATGTAATAGAACTACGTGAGCTTCGATTCATCTCACCCCTGGAGGATACGTAGGCAACTTAAGTTTTTAAAAATTTAAGTTCAAGCTCTTTAATTTATTTATTTTTTATTTGTTCAGATAAATTTTTTTTTTTGTAATTTAATGTAATTATGTAATGTAATTGTAATTTTATTATATAAATTCAAATTCTTAATTTTAAATTACATTATTTTATTAATCTCAATTTTTTATTTTCAATAAAGCAAGAAAAAAACCGAATGGAACCGGAACCGAACGGTTCAGTTGCAGTTGTGGTTCCGGTTCCGGTTCCACATTTAGTGTGAAACCGGAACCGAACCGATTTGCTTTTAACACTATAATTGACTGCTCTCTTCTTTTTCATTAAAAATAAAATATTATTATTGTTATTTTTTTTTAGCCCTATAATTTTTTTTCTAATATGACGTATACTTCATATATTTCTTGGACATTTATCTTTAAAAAAATTAAGTTATATTTATTTCTTAGAATTTGGCATCAAAAGATTTACCTTTTTTGGCTTTTTATTTTTTTAATTTAACCTTATAACAATCTCCATCCTTTCTCATTCATATGAACAAGATTTGAACCTTAAAACTCTTATTAGACACAAAATTATTATTGTCATTTGACACAAAAGATTTTAATTAACTCAACTGGATACCACTTATTAACCCTTTCGCTCTTCTTATTTGTGTTATGAGCACATGTTTCGTATTTTCAAATAAATAAACAAATAATATAAAATGTGACAATGATATAGCTTTTGTTGATGGTGGTTTCTAACACCGAATAAGTTTGAAGTCTAGGGAAGGGGTAAAATGAGATTTGCATTTGGAAGATGATGGAGGCCCAAAATACGGAGGAACACCTAAGGGAGAACTGGTTGATGAAGCTAGGTTGGGCTACCGACCCGATCTAAGGAAAATATATCAGATTCGATAGCATTTGAGCACACAAGAAAGCCGACCCGATGTGGTCTGTGGCTACCAACCCAAACTAGTAAAGAAGTAAGGAATAATTGATCCAACACCATCCATCTCAGCACGCCGACCTCGAAACTGAGGTAGAGGTCTCAGTATCTTATACCCACAGGTATATGACGTATGTCCTGCATGAGAGTTTGAGCTTTAGATGACTGATGTGACGGAAGTAAGTCAACAACTTTCCCTGGGAAAAGACTCTAACAGACGGAAAAGTGTCGGAGTGGTTGAGTTACGGGCTATCACGGTGGCAGAACGTGCAGCAGTGGACAATATATTAGAATGACGGGCTTCTGGTGACAGAGGATGGTTGAGTTAGAGACAAGAGCTACTGTTTGCAGAGTGGTTGGGGAAAGGAACATGGGCGACGATGTGGTGACATGAGCTAACATCATAGGTTGGTGAAATAGTAAGTTTGAAAGCATATATAAAGGGGTTGAAGCCACAAATTCAAGGGTTAGCAATTTTGATATTTCACCACTTGTAAATAGAGATCTGAAAGCTTAGTGATAAAGAGAGAAAGTATGTCAGTTTTGACCCGAGCAAGAAATGAAATTCACTCTCTTTACTCCTGTGGACGTAGCCGAACCACGTTAATCTCTTATTTTCTCAGTGATTTTCTATCTGCTTATTAAGTTTGCTTTGGTTCCCAACTAATCAAACAAATTCACTGTTTAAGGAGGTTTTTCCGATGAGTTGAATTCGCAAATCACCATTGGAACGAAAAACAATCGCTAACATGGGGTAATGTTAGGAGTTTTTGCAAATAGTGTTTGGTAACTTTAATTTTTTTTTTTTTTAAATATGATTTTTATAGAAATACTGTTGAATATGTTCTTTTAAAATTTTAGAATAGGTCAACTCTCTAGTTTGCCAATTGATTTATCTTCTTTAAAACAACAAGTTTCAAATCCTAAAATATATTACCATTGAATTAAAATATGCATATACTTTATGAATTTTGTCTCTGGTGTATAAAATAGATAGTTGAGTACAATTGCAATGTAAATGGTTGATTGGAATCTTAATTGCTAATAATTTAGCAGAAAGGTAATGCTTTTGATATAATTGAGGTATAAAGTGTATACAACAATTATTACAATTATTACACGGTAATTGGGAAATCCGAATATGACAAAATTACAATTATAATTATTATCCTCAACAGACCCTAACGGCGGACCCTGAGAGTAGACCCTGACGGTAGAGGCTGAGAGCGGAGGCTGAGGGCAGAGGCAGACCCTGAGAGCGGAGGCTGAGGCTGAAGGGCAGAGGCAGACCCTGAGAGCGGAGGCAGAGGCTGAAGGGCAGAGGCTGACAGCAGAGGCTGACAGCAGAGGCTGACAGAAGAGGCTGATGGCAGAGGCAGAGGCTGACAGCAGAGGCTGATGGCAGAGGCTGACAGCAGAGGCTGATGGCAGAGGCTGACAGCAGAGGCTGATGGCAGAGGCTGAGGCTGAAGGCAGAGGCTGACAGCAGAGGCTGATGGCAGAGGCAGAGGCTGACAGCAGAGGTAGAGGCTGTTTTGCTGAGGTAGAGGCTGATCAGTAGAGGTAGAGGCTGTAAGTTAGACCCTGAAATTGATGATCATTCTTCACTTTCCCGAGGCTTGTTGATTACAACAATATCCTTAAAACAAATTCGCCCCCTACCGTAGGTGCAGTAGAACTTGGGACGTTTGTTTCCCAGGATACAACGGAAAACCCGAACGAGTATGGGCACCACCAAATCCCGTTCCCAACGAACCACAAAAGTGCTTGAACCCTTCCAAAAACAAAGAAAAAGATCTTTCGTGTATGTGCTATGTCTTTCTCTATTTTCTATTTTTTTTTTTTCTGAAAACAAGATCTGATGTTGTTTATATAGGAAAAGAAAAACACATCTCAATTAATAGAAATTAACTTGCCAATTAAATTTCATAATGGGAGATGTTACACATTGTTGTAACCACTAAGCTAATTAAATTAGCACTAATGGAAATTAAACTATGTAACCACCAAGCTAATTAAATTATCACTTATGGAGATTAAACTTTGTAACCACCAAGCTAATTAAATTAGTTGTTATGGAATTACAAAAGGCTTGAAAATTGTGAACTTTGAGCAACAATTTCTCATTCACCCAAGCACCGTTTTAAGCATATGAATATACCATTTCGAAGTACTCACGGAGGAGTATCCGAATCATTCAATAACAACCACTAACACGAAGTGGACCATGCTTAAAATTGAGCCTCAAAATGCTTATAAATAAGCATTTTTCCAACAATCCCCCACATGAATGAAATTGGCGAAAAACGTCGAATAAAATTATTTTTATAAAACATTTTATTTTGACCTAGAAGAGTTCAACGGTTCAACACCTGCATAGGATAGGTAGGCCACAGCCTTTGAACCTTCCCTTGTGAAAATATATCTCATTACTGGCTGACTGTTGACGCGATGTCATTGAACTGTACTGCCATTCATGTAAATGGAGAATATATATCACACATATATTTTACCTACACATATGAGTTCTCATTATTATGTTCATTTTGGCCATGAACATCTACCTGGTTCTGCAAGAGTTTCTAAGAATTGTGCCCCGTACAATTCCCTTTGAAGCGGCCCCACTTCTCTCTCACATAGGTGATTTCTTATTTAAGAGTATCTCGTAATACTCTGCTCGGATTCCCGACGCATAAGAATCATTAAAAGCTTTTGCTTAACCTCTATCCATACGAGCATCACTGTTTCATTTCATCATAGGAATGGACTAGAGGGTAACCCCCACAGTGATCCAATTATGTCTTTTACGAGTAGGTTGTCCCATTGAACCTAGTTCTTGGGGATCTCCAGTCAACAAGGTTGGGTTTTCCTTCGTAATAAACATTTATCTAATGGGCTTCAGTCCCATTCCCCTCGATGATTTCACAACTAACTCTCTATTTAACCCTTTGGTTAGCGGATCCGCAATGTTATCCTTTGACTTTACATAGTCAATCGAAATAACTCCAGTAGAGAGTAATTGTCTAACGGTATTGTGTCTACGACGAATATGTCTAGACTTACCATTATACATATTGTTATGTGCCCTTCCAATTGCAGATTGACTATCGCAATGAATGCAAATTGCTGGCACTGGCTTAGGCCAACTTGGAATATCCTCTAGAAAATTTCGAAGCCATTCTGCTTCTTCAGCACACTTGTCTAATGCAATGAATTCTGATTCCATTGTAGATCTGGCTATCACAGTCTGTTTGGAGGATTTCCATGATATAGCTGCACCTGCTAGTGTAAACACATACCACTAGTAGACTTTGAGTCTTTCATGTCAGATATCCAATTAGCATCACTGTATCATTCGATTACAGCTGGATATTTATGATAGTGCAACCCATAATTACGAGTAAAACGTAAGTACCTAAGTACTCTCACTATTGCTTTCCAGTGATCAACCCCTGGATTACTCGTATATCTGCTGAGCTTGTTTACTGTACAGGCTATATCAGGCCTTGTACAACTCGATAGATACATCAAACTCCCGATCACTCTAGAGTATTCTACTTGAGATATACCCTCTCCCATATTCTTCGATAGATGTAGACTCACATCTAAAGGAGTTCTAGCCACAGCAGAATCATTATTGTTGAATTTACCAAGAACCTTGTCCACATAGTGCGACTGATCAAGAATAAGTCCATCTGGACTTCTCGAGATCTTTATTCCCAGAATGACATCTGCAAGACCCATGTCTTTCATGTCAAACTTGGATTTCAGCATATTCTTGGTAGATTTCACCATTTTGACATTACTCCCGACAATCAGTATGTCATCAACGTAGAGACATAAAATGACATAGCCAACTTCTGTCTCTCTGACATAAATGCATTTATCACATTCATTGATTTTGAAACCATTTGCCAACATGGTGTCATCAAACTTTTTATGCCACTGTTTCGGGGCTTGTTTCAATCCATACAAGGATTTAACTAACTTACATACTTTCTTTTCTTGTCCTGGAGCTATAAAACCTTCAGGTTGTTCCATGTAAATTTCTTCATCTAAATCTCCATTCAGAAAGGCTGTTTTCACATCCATCTGATGTACCTCAAGATTGCGCAAAGCTGCAATCGCTAGTATCATCCTTATGGAATTTATTCTCGTTACAGGAGAATAAGTATCAAAGTAATCAAGACCTTCACGTTGTCTATAACCTTTAATTACAAGTCTTGCTTTGTACTTATCAATTGATCCATCTGCCTTTATTTTCCTTTTGAAAATCCACTTGGACCCTAAAGGTTTACATCCTGGAGGAAGATTCACTAACTCCCAGGTGTGATTTTGTAAGATGGATTCAATTTCACTATTGATGGCATCTTTCCACAAGGCACCTGATGAGTGATAAATGTATCACTATTTCCCACTCATTTAACTTAATATTTTGTATAGTTTCTTGAGTTTTGTGAATATTTTGATGTGTTTTGTGTTATTTTGTAGATAAATAAAGTTTCAGGACATTCTGGAGGTGATTTGGAACAAAACTGTGAAATTTGGTGAAAAGGGTATTTTGGTAATTTTGGACATCCCGACACCGAGGGTATTTTGGTAATTGCACCACCATGCCACATGTCAAAGATTCAACGAGCCGTCATTTTTAGCACACCATGCCACGTGTCGAAAATTCAGCGATCCAAAAAAAATAATAATAAAATAATAAAAATCAGAAAAATAATAAAATAATAAAAATCAGAAATATCATTCTAAGAAAATTAGATTTTTTTGCCTATAAATAGATTTCGAATTTTTAGTTTCAAATGTACCAAATCCTCTGAAATACTTATATAAAAGAGAGTTCTTCTTATTTTCTTCTTTTATTCAGTTTTATTTACGCTTTGTAATAATAATTTTATCCATCCATGAGGGGGTAACCTCTTCATGCTGAGGTAATAAGGTAATTCTTTTACTATTGTTTTTTAGATTAATCTCCCTTAAAATATGATATATAAACTATTTAAAATCAGATTAATAAAGGATACCGCCATTCCGGACGGTTGGTTATTTAATTTAATCTGGTTAACCTGACTTAATGAGGATACCGCCACACTGGACGGTTGGTTTAAGTTTATATTTCTGTTCCGCCTTATGGCTGGTATATTTGAATTTGACTTAATCAGGATACCGCCATTCTGGACGGTTGGTTTAAAATATCACAAGTTAATATATTATTATTTTATGGGAGATATCTAAATAGTATATAGTAGAAGTTATTTCCTTTTACCTTAGCATTTCATTTATTTATTTTAATTACTTTCTGCAATTTCATTTTCTGTCTTTTAAGTTTATATCAGCTTTAGTTATGTGTTGTAACTAAGTTAAATATCTAGGGTTGTGATTAAATCTAATATCACCGGATTTAAAAAGGGTTAGATTATAGTTTGGGTAATTAAAAGAGTTATTTGTTGAGTCATAATCTTAATGCTTTTTATTAACCGATCGCTAATAAAATTGATTAGGTAAACTTAAAATGAACTAGACATAGAGATTTTAAGTTTAAAACCTTAGTCTCAACAACCCACGATCTTCCTTAAGGATAGATAAACCTTTAATAGATTTCCTTACAGGATAGGAATATACCTGTCGGGCGGGGGTAGTCTTAATTGGAACTTAACCTTAATGAATCTAGGTAATTTAATTGACATAGACATATGGTTCAATTGGATTATACTAGGTATTTGTAAATGATCATT
>SKCR01054633.1:0-33503 GCA_019454045.1 Zanthoxylum bungeanum | reverse complement strand
AAGCAACGTTTGTTTGAATATAGGAGCAGGTTTCAGGGCCAAGAATCCAAAACCAGCTGGTGGGTTCAAGTATGATCCTTTGAGCTATGCTCAGAACTTTGATGAAGGCTGTTGGGATGAAGGTGATGTTGACTCTTTGTCCCGTGGCTTCTCTTCTAGATATGCTGCTCCATCTTCATCTACTTCGAAATCTCTTTTATGATCGATGCTCTCTTTTCTTTCTTTCTGGGTGTGCTAGCTCTACTTGCCATCTAAGAGCTGTAATATACATTTTATATCATTTCAAAGATATATATACACAAGTTTTAATTTCCGTTGAAGAAGAAACAGAGTACTGGTAGATGTTACAACTTTCATACTTGATAAAAAACAATTTTTGCTGGCTTCTGTGAAAAAAAAAGTGTCTAATGGAAGAAGAAGAACATATTTTGAGACATTGCATAAAATGATGTATATTCAAGTCAGGATACTGAGAAATAATAAGGCCCATTAGTGAACATTCTACTGAGTAAAAGCTTGACTGCATCAAGAACTTGGCTTAGCTATACTAAAGTTAAAAGCAAGTAGTCCAATCAAAATACTAGCATACACCTACGGGAGCAGGTTATGTAATGTGAAAAATGTCAAATGCATAAAGAACTTACTTCTTGGTTTAGCCAAATGTATGAGAAGTCAAGCTGGCTTCAGGAAAAATATTAAAAAGGAATACAAATAGTATGCCGAGACCTTCATACCTCTCCAGGATCAAGGCTTGAGAAGGCAGTGAGGTTCAAGGGATCCCATGTAAAATAAAATAATTTAAAAAAAAAAAAAAAAAAGACATTCCACCAAACATGCCAAGATGTGAGAAACCAAGGGCAGCAACTATTAAATACCGAAGGTCAAAGACACCAACAAATTTATGGTGAATGAGCCAACACTGTATTGCTCACCATTAAAACAGTTATATGGAGTCTCCCAACATGTAAACTTTAAGATCTTTGAGAAACCAAGTTGAAGAGATGGCAGTAATCCCTAGCAGATAATTGAGCCAAAAGGAGTGTGATACGGATTTTGGAGATTAGTCCCAATGGCTCCATCTTGTGAATTAAGATCAACACCCATGCTTAGATTAGCAGAATTCTGATATTGCAAAATGATTGAATACTTGTTTAGAGTAATCATATATTTCTCACAGTAATTACTTGAAAGCATTAGGTACTTGATTTCAAGTTTAAAAAAAAATTAAAAAAATAAAAATAAATTTACCATTTGAAAGCCTTACCAACCTCGGAATCATCAAAAACAGCATTTACATCATCCAGTTTCACATCTTCATATCCAATAACTTACATTTGCTGGAGTCTGGCTCTCTTATGGAAGTTTTTTTTCCTTTTAAAATATCAGAAGCTTTTCAAAATTTTCAGGACCATCATCTAAATGTTCCAAGAACTCACATAAAGTTCACATAATTTATCTAAACTGCAATTAGCAGATTTTCATCAATTCCTGTCAGAATTCTGTCATTTTTATCTTTAAATGGGCATCAACATTACCTACAATTCTTGAGCAGCAGTATAGAATATTAAACACATATCAATAGGGTGATCAATTTGATGAAGTTTCATTTGTACCAAAAATAAAATCTCCCAAGAAAATTGAATTCCAAAGAGCAAAGGGGTACAATGGGAAAACAATCGATAGCTTTCCATACGTCAAACAAACTGAGAGAGAGAACACATGTAAAGTAACAAATGCAAGATTCCCATAGCAGATATGCCTAGAGCATGTGCACATCACCACCAAAACTCAAGGCATGGAAACAAGTAATGGCCATCCCAAGGGTAGCCCTTTCAAAATGCACCTAGCAAAATGCATAATGCATCAACTCTCTCCAAAAGTCAGAACAAAAAAAAATTGGAGATTTGATGAAAACATCATGGGAATCGTTTGTAATAAACTAATGAAATAATCATCCAATTTACCGTCTCAATAACAACTCACAATTGCATAACAATGTCAAAGCAACAGAATACCATTAACAATTCAACATTCATTCATTCACTCACAAAACCTATATAAAAAAAATGTTTTGCTTCTTAATTAACAATAAACAAATATAAATACAAAAACAAATAAAATGATAGAATAATTTCTTAAATCAAACCGAGCTTGTTTGAGGAGGCTTAGCATTTACCGCAACCTAACTCTCCTGATTCAATGCCTGGTACTGCGGCACCAAGCCTCCTTCCGGTGCAGCTGCAGCAGCCGTTGTTGTCGTGTAATACACCTGTCTCCCTGCACCATCATACCCAACTTGTACAACCCCAACCCCTTCACTATAAATACCAATTTTAGCCTTCTGTTGAGGTGCTGATGCCGGTACTAAATTGTACATAGGCTGTTCATGTACAAACCTCTCTACTCCATAATACGCCTGACTGGTTGGCGGTCGCAGTGTTGGAGCTGAATACACCCCATGAGGAGGAGGAGGAGCAGGAGCCGGTATGATATAAACTGGCTGCTGCTCCGTTGGATAATTGCCAACTGTCATCTGCCGTTCTGTTAAATACGTGGCTCCTGGAATCTGCATTTGCATAGGCATAGGAATTGCCCCTGGCGGTGGCGCCATTTTCGGTCCAGCTCCGGCGTAGCTTACCATAGGAATTTGATTAGCTTGCTCCAATCTTTGTAATTCTTGCCTTTGAATCTCTGCTAATTGATCTCCGATCATGTGTCGATCCTCTGATCCACAATCTGATCCGGCGGTCACATCTTTGCCTCCCACCTTCGGCGGAGGCACCACCACCGTTTCAGCCAATTTTGGCTTATCAAATCCGAACAAGAAATCTGGACTCGCCGCTGAAGGCAAAGAACCTTCTAGCGTTTGGATCTGTACAGAATTCAACGCATCCACAAACCACTGCCGGTCAGACTTCGGTTCGCTGGCTGGCGACGACATTTTCGGATTCAATGCGAACAGAAACAGTCTCAGTCTCACCGGCTTAGCCGACGCGCGAAACAGGCGGTCGTATTCCAACATCATGTGCTCGAGATCCTCGTCGTTAGTGACGGAGATCAACGCGTCGAGGTCTTCTCCTGGGAGCTGGTACTTGAAGCAGACGTTATCGTCGCCGTAAAGAGCGGAGAGCTTGGCCATGATGGCATTGAACTTGATGTTTCGTTCAGCGGCGAGGATTTTGGTGTCGCCTCCGACATAAGAAAGTTGGTTATCGTGTTGTCGGGGCTGGATTTTGCCGCCATAACTGCACATGAACTTGACTTTGTAGTTGGCTTGTGGCTCGTCCCATGACTGGTTCTCGCAATCGATTTCCCGGGAGCGTGGCGAGGAGTCGCCGGAATCAGGGCAAGAAGAGTATGAATAGTTTTCCATCGAAGAAAGTAAAAATTTTACGTCGTTAGGGTTTGTGGGAAATTGAGAATGATAGAATCCATTTTGGGTTGACACGGCGTAGTATTGCTAGTTGTATTTGTGTTCTTTAATGTTATGGAGGGGGTGTGTGGGTCCATTTGTAATAATGTTCAGACGTGGAATGAAGACTATTTAAGCGAATTTCTTTTCTTTTCTTTTGTTTTTTTTTTGAAACGTGATTGATGGTAATTGGTGACTCCAATTCGTTAGTCTACTGGTCAACAACATTAACTTGGGAGGGAGAGAAGGAAAAAAAATTGTATAGAAACATTAGCTTTTGATGGTGGGGAGTGTCAGTCGGAGGGAGCAAATGTGGAAGAGGATCTCTCGTAAATGGTAGGGTTTTTGACACTACAGTCCTTGTTGTTTTCTGACAAATCAAAAACAAAAAAACAAAAAAAAAACAAACAAAACAAAAGGTTTTGAATTTTTGACACATAAGCTATGCTTGTTTTAATTTCTTGACAATTAGGTTAATTGACCAAGTTTAATGATGTGTAATGAGTAAAAAATGCCCTGATTTAGTAGTGAAGAATTTATGATTTGGTTGTTAAATCATGCTATTTAATGATAGAGAATGTATTTTTTTTATAAGAGTCTGGGATAATCAGTGATTTGATGATAGAATTTAAAAAAAAAATAATAATGAGTAAGAATGTAATATAAATGTGATTAATTTCAAATGGATAAAAAAGAACCATGTACTACGTAGAGTGTTTGCAACAATTAATTGAACAAATTTTAAATCATTAAAAAAAAAAAATTCCTCATTTAAAATAAACCTCTGTTCTCTTTAAATTAAGTTGAAGCCAAAAATTCATATGAATTTTTTTCACCAAATCAAATTGTAGAAGTAACACTTTCAAGTTAATTTTATATCCAACACCTTCAGTTCCATACTTGAAACACCTCCAATCCACCGAACCCCAATACTATCAGGATAGCCGTTGTCGGCATATCTTATCTCTAATTGCAAATTAGAAAGATGAACATGCTATTATTAAAACTTTCTTCATCGTTGTTTCAAAAAATGAAACAAGCAGAAGGACTGCAGTGTAAAATATCTTATGTAAGAAAGAGAAGTCAACGGGTGATTTTCCGGCTGTGTCTGAGCTGGTGATTGACTGAAAATGCATGTGTCAAATCGGTAATTTATATATTAAGAATAATGATGATTCTTGATCCTTTATTCTCACCACCATTGATGACTCCAACAGCAGCATAACCCCTTCAATACATTCCATGTGATCCAGAAATACACAATATATGATTATGATTATAATTTATAACCAACCCACAAGGAAAGGACGGTTAGATTAGAACATAACATAAACATACGCTAACCGACACCGTTTAATTAACGATTTACAGCCATTTCAATTTGCACGTAGCTCCTGTCTGCGGCCTCATCTATCTTTCCAATCAGGGTAACTGCTGATAAAGGTGGGTTGGGAGTGCTGCTGGCTCAAATTTTAGTCTAATGTGAATTCGCTCAACGACCACACAATTCTTAATTAATGCTGATCAACACAGATCAGATGATTCAGATCACACCTTTTGACAGAGATTTCTTGAACAATATCCAAAGCATGCATGCAGAGGCAGAGCCAGCCATCAATTCCAAGAGGGCATTTGGATTTGTTCAAAAATAAAAATATCAGTAGCTTGCAGAAGAAGCAAATATGAATATACCATTTAACTTCAAAGCTGCAAATATGAATATACCACTTAACTTCAAAGATGTGTCTCATTTTCTAAAACATATAGATTGTTAATTACATTCTTAATTAGGTTATTATAATAATTACTTGATATAAAATCCATGCATTAAAGTAGATCAATCGAATAATATTATTCTTAACATGTGAATCATTTTTTACCATCTTATAAATCCAAGATAGAATCTTGACAAAGCTTACAAGCTCATAAAATGTTTAGTCCCAAGTTCTTTGTATCGAGGTCCGTAATATAAACTATCCCAGTGATTCACTTGAAACTACTGATCTCATATTCAGATTCTGGTTCGATCAATACAACCCCAGACTATAATTACTGAGATTTTCCTAACTCCAGATGTTTCTCAGCAGCCACATCGCTTGGAAGATCAAGACCGCTAGGAATCTTTCCCGGGTAGTTTGTTGTGGGAGAGCCTGAGCCGATCATACTGCAGCAAGAAGAGAAATTTATTATTTTGCAACGACAATTACAAAACGTGAGTTGTTATGCAGGAAATTCTGTTCTTATCATGCTCACCTTCTATCAACAATAACCATTGAGCGAAGTTCACAATTAGCGAAGCTGCAGACACATTCCAGAAAGCATAAGCATGTTATCCATGCCGAATCAACAAATATTTATATATAAACACCAGTGAGATATGCTTAATAATATCTACCCTAAATTCAAATTTTCCATACTATCTGTTAGTCAGCAGGTAACTGCTGTGTGGGAAAAATGAAAAATCTGATTTTACTACCTCATATCACTAATTTAAGATCATAAAAACTGATAGAGGCTGTAATACACCTTTCAATGGGAGCAGAGAGGCCCACGGAGAGCAGCCATGCAACCTCGGCCCAATGGAGGGAAATGCCCCAATTGCAATTCGTGTAGGAAAGGAGGAGGACAATGAAGGATCAAACATCTGAAGGGAAAGGGCCAGCTGGTAAGGGAGATGTGGCTGCTGACGTGGAAGGAAATTAGTTAGGAGCAATGATGAAATGTGTACAGGGAAATTATATGGGAGGAGGGGGGGGGGGGGGGGGGAGTATTTTTTGGGATGAAGTTTGTTAGGGTGAGGATTGGGTTGTAAGGGAGCCATGTTGGAGGCAGGCTTGGCTGAGTGAACTTTCGTTTTGTTGCAATTTACATTTTGTTGAGATTGAATAGTTAATATCAATTACAGTATTTGTTCCTTACTAAATTCTTTTGTTCAGATGCACACAAATCTGAAAATCAACTCTAACAATTTGGTCCGACCCGTCGGATTTGAAGAGAGGCACATGACCACCACCACAAGAATGGAGACGAGTTGACAATCTGGAAAGAAATGTGGGCACAATTGAAGGGGAAATGATGAGTCTAAGGAAAGAGGTAGAACAATTAACTTCTTACGTCCAAACGGTTGGGGGAAGTTTAGACGAGATTAAAACACAGTTTAAGGTGGTAGGATTGAATATGAAGATGGAAGCAGTAGATGAGATGCGTAACCTTATGCTACAATGGATGAAGCGCAAGAGACCCACCTAGGGGAAGAGACGTCCTCAGCCCAAGAGGCCCGGGAAACTCCAGAACAGGTACCTCCTCATTCTGAAAGCTCGGTGACGCACAACCGAGCACCAACACTCACGGAGGAGCTCTACCACAAAGAGGATGATGTTGAGGAGGATGATGCTAAAAATGATCGAATTACCGTTTGTTGCTAAAAATGATCGAATTACCGTTTGTTGATGGAACAGACCCACTAGGTTGAGTGACTAGAGTTGAACAATTTTTTGAAATCCGCCGAATGAGAGCGGAGATGAAGAGACCATTGGCAATGGTGAGTATGGAAGGACCCACTATTCATTGGTTGAGGAATAAGATCCCCGGAATAACTTGAGAAATAATGGTGGCAAAAAAGCTCGGGCCGAGCTTCAAAATGAGGGGCCCGGCTCGGGCCCCGAGCCGAGCACAACCAAAAAAGCCCGGGCCGGGCTTTTCCCGGGCCCAGGCCTAAATTAAGCCCGGCCCGTTGCCATCCTTATTGAGAAATTTTGATTATGGGGATGTTCAAACGATTTTCCGATAAAAACAACATAAATCCATTTGAATATTTGACGGCGCTAAAGTAAGAAGGGACCACTGAGGACTATATAGAGCAATTTGAGATATTGGCGTCTCATGTCAGCGATTTACCGGAAGAACAATATTTGGGATATTTTTTAAATGAGTTGTAGGAGACCATTCGACAGTGAGTGCGGATCTTTGAACCAATGGATGTTATAAGAGCCATTGATTTGGCTAGGATGTTGGATGAGGTGATCACAAAGGAAGTTAAACACTAGAAACAAGGGTGGCAAAGAGAGGCACCTACGTCTGCATGGGTAAGGGCTGGACAAGCGTTGGGTCAAACTCTTGGTGTTGCAAATAGGGCCAACGGGCTAGTGGTTGGGCCTAAATCTAATGGGCTAGAGACAGGAGCAGAGAATTCAGGTTTAGGGCGAACTCATACTCACCAAAACCATTTCAACCCTAAATTCACAGATAGAGGCGGATCGGGGATGAGCTCGGTAAACTCGAACAATTTTAGGCCAGTAACATGGGGAAAATGGCAGGCGAGGGAACAACAGAAATTACTCATGCGGTAGACATAATGTCTTTCTAAGTGCGGCAAAAAAGCCCGGGCCCGACCCGAAATACAAAAAATTTGGGATGCGCTTTAAAATGAGAAGCCCGGCTCGGGCCCGAACCCCAGCCGGGCTCAACTAAAAAAGCCCGGGCCCGTCCCAACCCGGGCTTAAAATAAATAATATATATATATATATATATATATAATTTTTTATATTAAAAAAATTGGGCCCGGTAAAGCCCGGCCCATTGTCATGCTTATGTCCTTCCAAGAATACGCGGAAAAATGAAGGTTACACTTACTGTTTGCATATTTCACTCTTTATGGATGGATGACAATCATTTCCAAAAGCACTTAGGGTGTGATATAAGAATCCACTGTGAGTAACAACTGCAATCTCCTTCTCTTTCCGTGTCCACAACCTGGAGTAATTGAAACGGTAGAAGGCAAGGAAATAGTCAGGAATTTGATATCAAATCTGCAAGAGCTGATTGCAGTAGATGTGTATGGACATTTTATTTATTCAACAAGAAAACAAAAACCGGAGGGAAATACAACTATGCAATGTCCTTGCCAATCAAAGAGGAGAATTTACAATTTCAGTAGAATTAAGTCAGCCAAATTCCTTTGTTATAATGGCATTCACGGGTACCTATTACTATGACATGCTAAAGTTATTACATAACCACTATGAATGGATAAAAAATGAAGATAAAAATTCAAATTCCAGACTTCAGACTCCAAGTATTCAGATAGCTATGTAAGAGGATGGTACAACCACGTGACCACCATAAGACGGAAGACAAAATGTAGTAAATCGAATTTGCTACAGGACAATGACATTACAAAGCCTGAAGTCTTGTATAACATAGATCAGTGCAAGAAAAAGCCATTACAGATCTCACCAGTCAGTAGTCAGATAGCTCTCTGCTACTGAACATTTTTCCCGGGGTTAGGCTAATTTAATTTATATCAATAGTTCAACCAATCTCAGGCACATACATTTGTGTTCCATATTGATGTGATCCAGAATGAGCTCTGTTTGTTGGGCCAAGTTAACTTGAAGTTGTGGCTGATTGCATGGCTTGGTCAAATTGGTATATTTAGGCCATTTTGGTGGATTTGGAAGATTCCTTGGGTTCTGGAGTTTGGTCCATGCATGAGATATTATATGAAGGCTTTATTATGTCTAAAGCAATATTGGAATGGGTCTAGGACGTGCATGGGATGCCTTGATTGATTTTGGGCTTTATTTCCGAATGGTGCATTAGCAATGGCATGATTTATGCAGTCTTCGTATTTTGGACGTAACTTTCTCGTCCGATATCCGATTTTGGTGATTCAAGTTGCATTGAAAAGAGAACTCGTAGCT
The DNA here is from genome assembly GCA_019454045.1 of Zanthoxylum bungeanum. Taxonomy (NCBI): domain Eukaryota; kingdom Viridiplantae; phylum Streptophyta; class Magnoliopsida; order Sapindales; family Rutaceae; genus Zanthoxylum; species Zanthoxylum bungeanum. The sequence goes on along the minus strand of SKCR01054633.1, from coordinate 24,389 downwards.
CTACAACTTTGAAGTTTTCATCAAAGTCCAGTTCGGATTCCTTCATGGTCTAAATGAGGACGCAATGTATCCCTATAGTTTTTATATTTTATATTTTTTTAAGTTATGTGTTGTTTAAGTGTTGGGCTGAACATTAATTAAATTAAAAAGCCCATGGACGAAATTTTCAAGTATTTTATTAGGGTTTTATTATATTTTGGTAGAATTAGGGTTAGCCACCTATTTAAAGGGGCATTATTCATTGTAATGGATAATTAACCAATAATATATCTTTTTACAAAACAAATTGACTTGTGTCATCTTGAGGGAGTGGACTCTTCCTTGGTTTTACGGAACAAAAGCTTATCAACGTGTGGCAAGCGTTGTGGCGCTGTATCGCTGTTCAGGATTCTCCAAAGAAATAAAGAAAGGTTTTTAAGGGCAATGTTCCTTAAGGGTTGGACTTGATCTTGGAAGGATTTTGTTCTTACAAAATCAAGATTCGCGGTTCTTGGGGCATAGAACACGTGGAGAGGTTTGCTTGGCTTTGTTCCAGGCAGGTTTCTATCACATATTCAAGCATAAACTTTCAGTTCTTTGTTATTTACTCATGTGCTGGTCAAAATAAAGAATCTTAAATAGACGCAAAACAGAACTCGCCAGTTTATGAACTTCATTCCCCTCTTTGCAACTTCTTCATTAGCCTCTCTGACATCGGCCGTCCACAAAATGTCATCATTGCTTTCTATCTTTAACAGTTGAATAAAACGACTATTAATCAAACTAAAGTGAATTTGAGATAAAAACAAGTTCAATAGTCAGCAGAAAAATTCCCTTAGTTACTGCTCATCAGCAAAACAAAAACCAACTATGACCAATTACTTGCCAGTGAAAAATCAATAGCTGGAAAAAGAGACTGATACGCGCTGATGCTTCTTCTCTTATCACATGGATGAACTCCCTGTATTGAAAATTTAACATGAGAAGATTAACAAACAAATTTCAAAATCAAATTATCTTTATTTCCTTAATGTTTCAATTGGGTAAAAAATTGAAGAAAGACAAAAAAAATATGTCCCAATCCCAGGATACTGTTTAACAGCTTACATTTCTCGATCCTATGAACAGGGAAAAAATAGACCCTCCTAAGTCTAATCTTCTGGAACTCAAAATCTCCATGAAAATAAAGAATCTGGAAAAATTAAAACAAGGAAACCAATGATGATGCCAATTTTAGGTTCCAAACTCACTCCAATAAGAATATAGTTTTTCTTTTGTCTCTCTCTTTTTTTAATTAAGGGCAGATTCAACAAGAAAGTTCTATGCTACAATTATGTCAATACATACCAAGTGTTCTCGACAAAGCTCAATTGCTATAAATGGTGGAGAATTTAGACTTGAGATTGCAGAATGGTCGCTGTTCCCTGCATTAGCCACCATCAATGGAGGTGCATCTATCCCATCTGCATACCGTTCACCACCAAACACGCCTACTGCTGTTTGCATGGTCCTACAATCCAAATGTTGAAATTCATAATTTAAAGGATAAAAATACATGAACAATGATAAAATGTATGCAAGAATTTAAGTCAGTTACGCAATGTTAACTAAATGAGCGATGATTAAAAATATGTAAAACTAAAACTTTTCTAACGAATTACCTTAACAAAGGGGAAGTGATGACCAACTCAATTTTCTTAGCAAGCTCAGTTTCATGAATGTGCTTGTGCAGATTATCAACCTGTTATTGTAAAAAGAATAATTCTGATACATCGTTCTTCCACAAAAACCAAATACATCCTATAAAAATAAATTTTGAGAGAAAATGTCTGATGCAAATTATAGACGAAACTTGCTAGAGACAACTATAAAATTCTAAAATTCAGTCAAATTAAACAAAGGTTAATGATTGCTTTCCCTTTGTGTTAAAACTAAACAAATTCATTTACTGTTCCCATAAGAATACCATTATAAATAGCATCTAGTTTTTGTTATCGGAAACTTCATAAGAGGATCACTGGAGCTAGAATATTGAATTGGTAAGTACCTGCTGCCAGCCAAGTGGAGTAAGGTAGGCATCAAAAAGATCGTAAGATAAGTAAGCACTGTGGTCCTTTTCTCCTTCTACATTGTGAATACCTTGAGCATGCCTTACCTGTATTCAAAATTAAAAACTTAACAACACCCATCATGCTTTTTCCAAATTCCAAGTGCAAGCACGTCTCAATAATATAACAAACAAAAGAAAAAGCAAAGTTGGCACAAACCAGGTGAAGAGTTTTACAACGGTGAAATGGGTAGAGACTTGTACTAGCTGCAGCGTCCATACGGTCTGCATACAAGACAAACAAACAAGAACAAAACCCAACAGCATGACAAATGTGACAATCAATTAATTAAGGCCTCATAAAAATGGCGTGGCTTGTGTTCAAAAATCAAAACTTACTGGTTCCACTATATAAGCAAATAGATCCCATCTGGGGAATGGAACCCAGATCAGCAAAAGCAAATACAAACACAACAATGTCCACCACAACATGATCAAATCATTACAATGTAACCATAAGTTATAATAAAATACATTTGAAAAACCAATACCCATATAAATTAAAGAAAGATAAAGCAAAAGTTACCTGAAACAGAGGAGAAGCAAATAAAAGAAAGCCGGTTACGATTCAGAGGAAAGTGTTTGAGCGGTGGAGGAGTTGGGGTTTTCTGAATACTTGTGAAGGGAATAAATGAAGAAGTATAAAGTATATTGGGATTAATAAAATTATTAGAATAATTTAATAATAAAATGGTCATGATTATTGAATTTTGTTAATTTAAAATTTATATTTGGTTTTGTTTTGAAGAGGCTCTTCTGATTTCTCTCTCTGTGTGTGTGGTGATGCTGATTCTGTCCCTGGAAAAACGTGATGAGTTCCATTTTGGTTGGATTGAGGTTATCCTCGGCATATGCCAATGCCAAGTAATTAATTTAATTACAATATTTCACGGAGATAGTATATCATATTTCGGGTATATATGTCATTTCTCTCACAACAGCTGAATCTCATACAATTATGAAACTCAATTATTACGAGAGAGATGACATATACACCCAAAACATAATATAATTTGACCAGCAACACATCACCACTTGCCAATTGCCATATTTTGTGCTTGCGTCTTCAACTTTTACTCTTTTGCTACTACGAATGAATTATATTCAGAAGTCATTTCAAAATAAAAACAAAATGAAAAAAAATAGAAGTCAGTTCTGACGTTATAATATTTTAGACCCATGAAACAATGACGTGTCACGATGGCGATGACAAATTTTGTAAGTGAAATGTGTGGGCTGATATGAAATTACAAGGTTGGAAAGCAACTCATTGTTAGATAGGAGGACGAGAAAAGTTCAAATCAATTTTTTTTTTCTCTTACTTCCTTAAAATTTGAATTTAGATGATTAGTAAAAGAAAATTATTTGAAAATCATTCGGTAAAATCATCATTATTAGGCATCTTTACTTATAGATATTACTATAGGAAATTCTCTAAAACTACACGTATATTTATAGAGTGTCTTATTATAAGATATGTCATTTGACATGCGTCATTTGAGAAAAACACAATTTGAAAAATATGTCATGTTGATGGGGATTTATGCGGCTAAGTCTTTAGCACAGCTCGGTAAGGGCAGAGAGGGTAATTCACCTCATCCAGAGGACCAGGAGTCAGAGGAGGTGTATCGCTCCAGTTTGTTGGGCATGACCGGCCAGAGGATGTAGCATGACACGGTTTCAGAGACCGACCACCTCCGAGCTATGGCCGACCACTTTGGGTCGTAGGCTCGGTTCGGTTCTATCCTGCCCCCGTTGAGCAGATTGATGAGCTCGGTTATTTCAACTCAAGATGGAAACAATTTGGGAAGTTCAACAAGTTGTTTGGCCGACCTCCTGAAGACCCACAGAAGATCAGAAGGGCTGGATCTTTCCTTCGGCAAGTGTCATCCCCGAAAGCATTTTACAGGCTGTCACAATTATTGTTGCGTGTGGCAGTGGGGAAGACAGAGTGATGTGACAGGCCGTCAGGCAGTAGACTTACTTTCGGCGAAGACAGTCTTGGGGCAGAGAGCCCGTCAATCAGTCGGTGATCGCGCGGGAAACGTCATAAAATTAGAGGAACAATGTGTATTTCCCGAGTACATAAAAGGAGGGTAGATTCATTTGGATATGTTGAGTTTTTTTGCATATAACAACTTGTAACAAAAAGAAAGAACACCAATTGTAACACTCTTTCAACTGCTCGGCCACGTTCAGACCTTGTTCAAAATAGGTCGGTCGAGTCAGTTTTGGCAATAAAACAACCTCCATCGTTTTGTGCCCGTAGACGTAGGCTGGATTCACTCCGTCGAACCACATTAAAACTCTCTTGTCAACCTTTACGTTTTTTCTTACATTTTACTAAGTTTGTTTTTGGTCTCCCCATAACCAAACAAATTCAAGATTGAGGGAAGGTTGTCTCTGGGGAGTTATCTCGAAACTGTCCCTGGGATGAAAATCGTCTGTCAACAGATGGCGCCGTCTGTGGGGAAAGAACAAGAAGCAGCTTACGTAGTAAGACAATGGTAGAAGGTGGATGGAAGAGGAAATGAATGAGAGAAAGCATATCAGAACGAGAGGAAGAATGGGTCCCCATGAAAAGTGGATGTCAGCAACAAAGCTTTTCCTTTTTTTCTGAGTTGTGGAATGGAATGTAAGAGGGTTAGCCAACGGCCACCCATCCATGTTAAGTTGTGGAATGGAATGTAATATTGTGGATGGGTGACGTCCGTTGGCAGCGGCTGAACAAGTTCCTCTGTGGGAAGGTGTTGCGCTTGCTCGGCCTGTCAGAGTCCTCAATTCTACTGGTCGGTAGTGCTCAAGGATTCAGCTGACGTCCCTCAGGCCCCCCTCAATTGGTGTAGTGGTCTCCCCAAGTAAAAGGAAAAGAGAAAAAGCCCACGGGGAGAACCACAATGAGCAAAGACTGAGGACCTCGGTTAGGCTTCCAGATTTACTCGGGATATGCAAGATCCCGAGAAAATACATGGGATGCCTATGGAGAGCTCGACGTGGGGGGACCCTGTCGGCATAGTCTGGATGCAAGTACAGAAGGATCTGAAGAAGCTCGGACTGCAAAGCAAGAACCAGAAGGAAGCATTGTAAAATCCTCTCTTAAAATGTCCCGCAAAGAGTTGTAAGAAGGGCAGCATGGGTGATCGGTAACTGGGAAGGGCACCAAGCCCGCGGCACGCCACTCCCGGGTGTCATTATCAAACCTCCGGTTGGAAGTGTTCCGACCTGGTTCCCTTCACCTTTGAGGATCCAGAATGCATCAAGGGATGGGGCGCATGTGGGAAACGCGTGAACCCCTCGTGGCACACCACTCCCGGGTGTCATTATCAAACCCCAAAGCCGGAGCGTTACTACCCCATGGCTCACATTTTTGAGGAATAGCTCAGGTAAACCGGACTGTAGGCACTGCATTTTTGCATATAAGTCCATATGATGAGTCTCATTTGGAGGCACTACCTTTTAAGTCACGGAAGTCACGAGAAACGGACGTCGGAAGGGGAAATTGAGAATAGACATGTCATCAAATTCATTTCACAAGTTCACTGTTTTCGTTCGTGCTGCGTTCGTTACTTCGTTCGAACGTCAGACAGATTGCGAGCGAAGAGGCGTTCGAACGGTGTCGGTATTTTTGGTTTTGCCGCTAGCCTCACACCCAAGCCCAATTAGCCCACCAAATCCCATAAAACACATCCCAATTAATAAAACACATATTTAACACATGGGGAATTAAAGAAAATATTAATTAAATCATATACCAAACTAAATAAAACATTAAATAAAATCATGCCTAATTAAAATCAATCAACCAATTATATTCTCAATCAAATATATCTTATTCCTAATTTAACAAATATTATGCCTAAACAACACAAATTAAATATATTAACTTCCTAATTAGCCAAATTTTGTCCCCCCACAAATCTCAGGATTTCCTTGTTTGACACCAAATCAAATCCCCTTTAAATGCCAAATCTCTTTCCTTGTCAAGCAAGATTTAGCCCTACCCCTTTTGCCTATAAAAGAACTCAATTGCAACCCTTGAAACCCCTAGTTCATTCACACAAGAAAAGACCCAAGCTCATTGACACAACCAAACTCACACACACAACCCTCACAAATCAAACACACAGCCGAGACACATAAACACCAGCCACCCACTCCAACAAAACACCAAAACAGTATTCCCAAACAGCCCCCTTTACCTCACCAAAACAGCCCCCAAGTCACGCCCAAACAGCGGCCCAAATCACATCTAAATAGCATCCCCTTTAACCGCAAATACATGAGTCTAAAACACCAATAACATCGATCAAAATACAGCAGTAAATCAGCAGTACGACAGCAGCAAAATAGCAGCAAAACATGGAGAACGAGGACTCAAAACAGTGGGACAACGAACGAGAGCAGTGAACCAGTGAACCGGAGGAGTTGTGGAGCGCTAGCCCCTTCCGACGATCGTGTACCGTACGTCCGAGAGTTGACATAAAAGGTTAGACCGGATGGTACTTTTCCAATTATTTCCATCTATCTTTTTTATTGTTTTATTCATCTTTGTCGCATGAGAGTCGTTTATTAGTGCATGATTGTGGCCATTGAATGAATGCAAAATGTGTCGCCTCTTGTGGTATATAGGATGGAAACCCAGACATAAATTTCATAGCTGATTCCGAATGGACGGTAGTATGATCTGTACTCGAGATACAACTCCACGTACCACTTGAGTAAACGGCGCATATTTCGTTTCATGTTGTTTTGATGTGTTTATTATTCGTTATTTAATTTCTGCATGTTATTCGTTTGCGTAATGATGTGATCGAGCATGGGCTTAGTAAGTTGGATTAAAGGTCCCCTATTTTGAGGGGTTAAAACCCTTTACCACGATGTTTTACCGCGCCGGTTGATGTATATTCGGTTGAATGTAAGATGTGTTCAATCGGGTATACGAAGTCTGATATCGTTGTCTTTACTTCTTTATGTATGTATTGTGTTGTTTGCGCATGGGCTTAGTAAGTGCGATTAAAGGTCCTCTATTTTGAGAGGTTAAAATCCTTTACCACGATGCTTCGTCGGGCCGGATAGTGTATATTCGATTGGATGCGAGATAAGTTCAATCGGATACGTGAGGTCCTACATTGTGGAATTGTTTGTCTATGAATGTGTTGCATGCATCAGGTCTGGTTCCGTTCGAACGCGTTCTCGAACGCCACACGAACGCGAACCTTCTGTTTACCGTTCGAACGCGTTCTCGAAAGCTACGCGAACGCCCACGCATTTTCTTAGTTTCATCATGCATCAGGTCTGGTTTCGTTCGAACGCGTTCTCAAACGCCACACGAACGAGAACCTTATGTTTACCGTTCGAACGCGTTTACGAACGCTACAAGAACGCGCACCCACTAAACTGAGTCTTTTTCATCAGATTTCGTGCATAATTGTCCCTAGTAGCTATCCCTTCGTATGATGAACCTGATTGCTTTTCTGTATTACGCAAGATTGTGTATGTGTCGTTCATCTGTATTCCCCACATGTATGAGTACAATGTGTTTATTAACTTGCATGCTTGCTGTATGTTAATTTATCTTTATGTATGCAAATTGAGACATAAATTACATGCAAATAGGCTGTATGCAAATTCGGATATGTGTTACATGTAAATTTAGATGAACTTGTTGATGTATGCATGCGAACTTAGGGGTAAATCATCCTTGGAAATACGTTGCTTAGATTATTGCTCAAATCATTTTATTACAAGTGGCATAAGTAAGGGACCATTCCGAACCCAACGGTTTGAGGTCTTCCCTTGCGAGGGGTGAGTGCGGCCTTAAATCTCATTTTCCCGGTTCACACCGGGTGGCGACTCCATTATTCTCCGGTTTAGTCCCCTGCGGGCTACTCTGTACTCCCAACCGGGCCGCGAGCCCGGGACAGCATGTGTCGCCCAGTTTCTGTGTCCCATACGGACTTATGGACGTTTCTCCCCCTACGAGTCGACTGGTAAGTCCCGTTGAGTACCATCAGACCACCTGGCTCGGGTTTGGCCGAATGGCGCCCTTGATTACAGAAGTCTCGGGTAAACCGGACCTATGGACGTTTCTCTCCATACGAGTCAACTGGTGAGTCCCGTTGAGTACCATCAAACCACCTGGCTTGGGTTTGGCCGAATGGCGCCCTTGATTACAGGAGTCTCGGGTAAACCGGACTTAGGGACATTTCTCCCCTTACGAGTCGGTTGGTGAGTCCCGTTGAGTACCATCAGACCACCTGACTTGGGTTTGGCTGAATGGCGCCCTTGATTACATGAGTCTCGGGTAAACCAGACATAAGGACGTTTCTCCCCCTACGAGTCGGCTGGTAAGTCTCGTCGAGTACCATCAGACCACATGGCTTGGGTTTGGCCGAATGGCGCCTTTGATTACAAGAGTTTCGGGTAAACCGGACCTAGGAAGGTTTCTGCCCCTACGAGTCTGCTGGTGAATCCTCTTGAGAACCATCGAGGGAAGACACACACGGGGTGTCCATATCCCCCGTGGGGATTTTCCTGACCACCCGGATCGACACATCTATAGCCTGGTTAGCTAGGACACTGAATTGTAAGGTTCAAAATTGTATTTTGGGGGCCTTGGGCAGGACGCTGCCTCAGAGCACCCGAGTTGTTGTTTTTTACTTCTTGAATTTTTACATGGGGTATGTACTAAGTCACCTCCATTTTCTGATAACTTTACTTTGATCCAATTTTTATTTTTCGCTGGTCTGGCAAGGGACGCCCGAGCCAGGACCCGCAGAGCTTATGAGGTTGAAAATTTTCCCTCGTATAAATCTCAAATATTCCACCAGATCGGGGCTGGATTCGTTCCGCCGATGCATTATTTCACCTGCCCGGGGCTGGATTCGTTCCGTCGATGCATTGTTCCACCAGATCGGGGCTGGATTCATTCCGCCGAATCTGTTATATTTCACATGCTCGGGGCTGGATTCATTCCGCCGAGGCCCGAGACTGAATTGTTCCACTAGATCAGGGCTGGATTCGTTCCGCCGAATCTGCTATATTCCACCTGCTCGGGGCTAGATTCGTTCCGTCGATGCATTATTCCACCTGCTCGGGGCTGGATTCGTTCCGCCGATGCATTATTCCATCTGCTCGGGGCTGGATTCGTTCCGCCGATGCATTATTCTACCTGTTAGGGGATAGATTTGTTCCGCCGATGCATTATTCCAACTGCTCGGGGCTAGATTCGTTCCATCTATGCATTATTCCACCTCCTCGGGGCTGGATTCATTCTGCCGAATCTGTTATGTTTCACCTGCTCGAGGCTGAATTTGTTTCGCCGATGCATTATTCCACCAGATCGGGGCCAGATTCATTCCGACGAGTCTGCCATGTTCCACCAGCTCGGGGTTGAGGTGAATCCCACCAAGTCTATTTCATTGGCATGATGACGTAACATTCCCCCAGAGCCAAGTGTTCCACCAGCTCGGGGTTGAGGTGATTCCCACCGAGTCAATTTCATTGGCCTGGGACGTAATATTCCCCCGGAGCCAAGTGTTCTTCCTAGCTCGGGGTTGGGGTGACTCCCAACGAGTCTATTTCATTGGCCTGGGGACGTAACATTCCCCCAGAGCCAAGTATTCTTCCTAGCTCGGGGTTAGGGTGAATCCCACTGAGTCTATTTCATTGACTAGGGGACGTAACATTCCCCTAGAGCTAAATGTTCTTCTCAGCTCGGGGTCGGTTACGTCCCACCGAACATATTTTATATCAGCTCGGGGACAGATTATCACCTCGAGGCCAGACTTAAATTGTCCGAGTACAAGGTCGCAATGAGATACGGAAGGGCAAGTCAGAAAATCCGAAGCCAAAATAAGCTAAGTATAAAAAGCAGAACAAAAAGTATTTGAGATAAGTGTTAAAAATGAAAAGTTATGATTACATAAAAAAATATATTGTTTGGATTTACATAGGGCCCTGTTCGGGTCACCCTTTACTAATCAGCCCGCGCAGGGGCATCAGCTTCTTCTTCAATGAACCCGAATGGCAGCTGAGCAGGCTCAGCATCGGTATGGAGGGCAATGACTTCATCCTGGGAGGCAAGAGGGGCTGTAATTTCAGCCACATGGTTGGCTTCTAGCAAATCATCGTGCCTACCAAATTATCCAAAAATATTCTGCTACGGAATACATAATCTTTGTCAGGCGTAGTATACGTAGTATTTCATATTACGATCCAGTATCGAATGTCACATGCTAGGCCTGGGGCTGGAATTGTGTATGCCCCGTACGAAGCATATATCGGATCTCTGGTAACTAGTCTATATAATCAGACAATCATGACCTTGTCATATTATCCCGATAGTTGCATCATACAAGAGTACCAGTTCCGTATCCTGCGTGATCGTCATCTCAATATGACTGAAGTGATACTTCCATCTTGACATCACATCCAAAGCTCTGGACGACCAAAACCAAAGTATACTGATTGTCGCAAGTATTAGCGATGCAAGTCTCAGGTTAAGACCAAATACACCTACGTTGATTCAGATTCCCATAGACACATAATCATACTACTAATGAGATTCCGAGGAGTCTATCCAGAGCGAAGCTGTTTCCGTACCATCGGTAAACACAACCTCCTATCACACTCGCATAAGTATCCAATACTTAAATATATGAGAACTATGTTTTTATGCTCACATAACGCGCACAAGTGCAATACTACTATTCCGCATTATCGATGTCCAGTCTCGATAATACTACGACTAGAGATATTTAATTATTAAACCTTAGTGGATTAATATTGTCTCATATCTTATTATTCTTGTACTAATCATATGGACTTTTATAATTTATATATCCCGGTAATCCAATTACAAATGATAAAAGAGCAATTTCCTTTGTCACATAGTTAATTCGTACAACAACACCATGTTCTGTACAAATAGTGATGTTATGTGTCATAATTGTCCAACATGAATGTCATGAATGATTAGGGCAAAATACAGATTTATAATGTGTATACGATATCGATTATTTATCTGGACTGATAAAAGTTATAAAAGTCAATTTTGCCCGATAGCTACGCTTCCGTCGCGCCTAACCCCATCACTAACAAGTGATGGGTATCATCACATAACCATCCACCGTCTTGAGCGAAAGCGATTTCACGATATGCAAGGTCATTAGGTTTGGAGGGTAAATAAACAAATGAAAATATAATTTACCCCAGTCTTGTCATAGATACTACAAGGTATTTTTTTGGGGTCGATTCTCAATCCCTAGTAGAGTCTCCATCTGTAGGAACGAAGTGAGGTTTACTACCATACCTATGACGTCGGCAACCACGACACTTTGGGCTCGCAGCCCATAGAGAGTAGAGATAACCCACGATGGACTAACCAAAGAATAAAGAAGTCGCCACCCAGTATAAGATATTATGAATGATTAAAGGTCACACTACACCCCTCAGAAGGTTCGACATTAAACTTGTTTAGGTTCATAATGGTTTCTTATCGATTATAGTATAATATACAGGTTCAAAAGATAATCCACATGTCTTATAATACAAGAATCACACAAAATAGTTTATATTTCATACAATGGGAAAACGTCCATAAAATCAATAAAGAAACAAATTTAATAACGAACAGATTGAATGCGGTCGGATACATATTGTCTATGTATGTTCGGTCGGACTTACATAAAGTCTGGCCGGACTTGATGTGTAAACCAGAAGGACTGGAAAAGCAGGGTTACATCTAGATATCAACCATAACAACATCAAAATGGTTAGATCAAGAGTAAAGTAGTAACAATAGTAAATAAACAATTAATTATAAATAAAATATAAACATGATGATAAATATATATGTAAGACCACACACATTTGTCTTCTTACGGTATGTGGAGTTGTATCCCCGAGTACAAACTATATAATCGTCCATTCAGAAATCGACAATGAAATTTATGTCTGGGTTTCCATTCTGTATACCACATGAAAACAAACGGCCTGATGTATCTAGTTGTACAGCCTGATTTTCTTTATAACAATTGTTGGGGCGGTTGTAGAACCTCTAGGGTCAAATCGGTGCCCCGACCAGTGGAAGTTGGTCTAACCCATGGATATCTTGCATGGGTGTATTTTTAAAATATTTTATGGAAAACTACATTTCGTTACAAGTCCGTAGGAAAAAATGGGGATCAAATCGGAGTCAAGAAACTCCGAAATAGAGAAAATGAAGTTTTAGCGCTCATGAACATGAGCTCTCGCCGCGTCGCTTCGCGTAGGCTTAGGAGTCACGATTCCCAATCTGTGAGAGATCGGCGTCTCGACGCCCAAGGGTTAGAGCCGCGACGCCCGCATCTCTGAAAGCTGAGATTCGCGAAGCCAGAGATCGGAGTCGTGATGCCCCCTATGTAAAATATTGGCAGTGAGCAAATTTACCTTCAAATCGATTCTAAACACCTTCAATTTTCTCCAAAAACTTCAATACACCTAAAATATAATTTTAGCATCAAAACCAACATCAACATGTGTTATACAACAAACATACATGTATTCTAAATATATATATATGCATTAGTTTAAATCAAAATACAAACCAAATTAGAATCCCACAATGAAATGACTCATGAACAATTATAGGTCACTCAAATGTGGTCAAGTGATTCTAGAATTGCTATACCTCTAAGCTTTAATCTAGAGTTCCAAACTCTTATTAATTGTTTCATGTCCAACATAAACATATTTGACTCAATTACAAGTATATTGTGTTTATACCTCCAAAGCACCCATACAAAATTCATTAGCCTAATTTCAACTTCAAGCTATGTTATTAGGCATCCAACACATAATTCATCACTATATGTTTCACCAATGATAACTCATTGATGAGCGAAAAATATATCAATATTTACCGCCCCTTTTACTTAATATTTTGTTTAGTTTCTCGGGTTTGATGAACGTTTTGATGTGTTTTAGTTTATTTTATTTTGCAGATAAAATAATATTGGGACACAATGAAATCATTTAGGACGAAATGTGGGTCAAATAAGGATAAAAATTGGACTTTACATATTAATTTTGGAGATTGGAAACTTGAAAGGGCGTTTTAACGAAGTGCAGTTTTGGAAATTATAATTTTACGCATCTGTCGTATTTTGGGAATAACTTTTTACTCCGATATCAGATTGAGCTGATTCAAGTTCCAGATTAAAGAAGACTCGAAGATAGACAACTTTGAAAGACAAAATAATTTCGATTTATGAAGATTTCATGCCCGAAATTGATGAACCATCCAGAAGTGTGTTGTGTGTAATTATTAAAGTCATTTTCAATCATTTTCAAAGCAAAAAATAAATTAATAAATAAAAAATAAAAATTATCAAATCACCACCAAACATGATAAGCAATTAGTGGAGCAATTAATAATGGATTTGGTGGAGCAATTAGTGGAGCAATTAATAATGGATTTGGTGGATGATTTGATGGAGGTAAAATTTTGCCTATAAATACCAAGACATTTCATTTGTAAATTCATATTTTCTTCTAGAGAATTCCTTAAGAATACTAAGAAGATTGTATCTTATTTGTTTATTTACAGCTTTCAGTAATTAATTTCTGCTTTCGCACTTTTTTTTCTTTACTTTTCAGTTTTTACTTTCCGCAATTTACTTTTACGCACAATACTTTTCTTTCTTTAATTTTCAGTTTTTACTTTTCAGTAATGAGGAGGTAACTCCCCTTTGCTGGGGTAAAAGAAAAACTGTTATTAATAATATTTAGATTAATCTCCCTTAATTATAATATATCAACTAGTTAAAACCTGACTTAAAGAGGATATCGCCATATTGGTCGGTTGGTAATTATTTAAATTGGTTTTAACCTGACTAAACTGGATACCGCCTGATTGGTCGGTTGGTAATTAATTATTAATTTGACTTAATCTGGATACCGCCTATATGGCTGTTTGGTAATTATCATGCAAAGTTAATATATTATATTAAGGGAGATATCTAAAATATAAGTAATAAAAGTGGATCCTTTTATCTCAGCATTTTCTTTTATTGTACTTTTACTTTATTTACTTTTCAGCAATTTACTTTCAGCATTTACTTTTCAGTAATTTACTTTCAGCATTTACTTTTCAACATTTAATTTTCAGTATTTTACTTTATGTCTTTTATTTTATTTAAGTTTTTACTACCCGTAAATATGTGTCGTAACTAAATCAGTTATCTGGGGTTGTGATGAAATCCAATATCACCGGTTTATAAGGGGTTAAATTACAGTTTGGGTAATATAAAAGTTTATTTATTGAGCCTTAATCCTAATGCTTTTTATTAACTGGCCATTAATAAAATTGAACTGGTAAACTTAAAATGAACTTGGAAAATGGATTTTAGGTTTAAGACCTTAGACTTAATAGCCCACGATCTTCCTTGAGGATATATAACCCTTTAATAGATTTCCTTACAGGATATGAATATACATGTCGGGCGGGGGTAGCCATAATTGGAACTTAATCTTAATAAATTCAGATAACTTGGTTAACATAGGAATATGATTAATTGAGTTTTACTGGGTATTTATATTTGACCATCGGAATAGGCTTTTACATAATTTTGTGTTTCAGGTTAATAAACCAATATATTACACAAATGTAAAATAACCACTTCATCTTTTAAAAAGATATTGGAAGGATTCACAACCTTGGATAGTTTTATAAATTTGAATTTTCTTCAATCTACTTTCAAGCAATTTTATTTACTTGTTTTAATATTAAAGTCACCACTCAATCAAATAATCAATCCATTAGATACTTGTAAACATATAACTTCATAAATTGATAACAAAAGGTTTTAAGTCCTCGTGTGATCAATAATTTTTATACTACTTGAACGATACGTGCGCTTGCGTTATACGCGTGTGATTACGCACCGGTCACTCACTAATAAAAAACATAGCTTTGGAGAAGATCAAACTTACCTAGCAAGTTTGATATAAAGATCCAATCTATTTCTCCTTGTTGAAATGTTGTGAAGAACTTCCAAAGTTAGCAAGCTTGACTCTAAGATTCAATCTTGATTCCAATGCTAGCAAGCTTCAATCCAAGATCCAATCTTGACTTCTCCTCGTTGAAATATTGTAGAGATCTTCCAAAACTTCTCTAAATACTTCACTTACTTAGTCTAATTTCTCTAACTCTTGCTTTAGCTTTCTTAAGTTTGATTAAAACCTTACTCAAGCTTGCTATTTATAGCAAAACTTAGGCAATTTTTAATTATTAAAAGTTCTAATCAACTTTTATGTGGGCTTAATCTAATTTGTCCAAATATATATAATTAGGTGTGACTAATCACCTTTATCTACCACTTTGATTTAATCCAATTAAATCAAGCCAAATATAAACCAATTTAGAATCCCACTACGAAATGTCTCATGAACAATTCTAGTTCACCCAAAGGTGGTCAAGTGATTCTAGAATGGTAGCCATAACTTTAAGTTTTAATCTAGAGTTCCAAACTCTTATTAATTGTTTCATGTCTAATATGAACATATTTGACCTAATTACAAGCATATTGTGTTTATACTTCCAAAACATCCTAACACAATTCATTAGTCGTATTTCAACTTTAAGCTATGTAATCATGCATCCAATACATAATTCATCATGATATGTCTCACAAATGAAAACTCACTAATGAAGAACATAGCTTAAGAGAAGTTCAAAATTACCTAGTGTAGACATTAGATTTCGCCCGAGGTCCACAATCGAGAATTTATAGTATGAGGGCACTAGCGATCCTGTAAAACAAAGATAGAGCGAGTTGTGAGTCTCTGCCCACCGGTGTGGTGGGTGTCGTAGACACTCCGACACTCAGGTCAGTAGTGAAGATGAGCGGTAAATAAGGAAGAGCAAGGTCTGAGGTTACCTTGACCTCCGTTGATTGCCGTGAGGGCGGTGGGCCGATGTTTAGAGAATAAGAGACTTGGAGATCTCAAATATGAGATACGAGACTTTACTCCATGTACGCTGAGTTATATGTCCATTTATAGGTTGAGAGAAGTCGATTTATAGTTGGAATATGACCTAATTCATGATAGTGGGTCTCATAACATGTTTGTATATCATGGCTTTCGATGCTAAGGGATTTTAGCATGTGGGGGTTAATATATTTGTTGAGAAAAAATGGATATGGCAGTTGAGGAGATAATGAAATATTTTTCGGTGGGAATTTGTTTGGAGAACCATTGGGCTGGCTTGGCTTGAAATAAGAAGAGTTTTAGGTTTTCAACATTGGGCCAGATACTGTTCGAAGGAATTTGGACTCTATCTTACATAGGGTCTGAAATGAGAAGACAATTATGCATTTGGCCCAAATTTTGCCCGTACAGTTTGTCTCGTACAGTTTGTCAAGAAATCTTTGACTTTGAGAGTACTTGACGAGCATGTCGTATGAAACGAAACATGTAAGAGTACTTGCCGAAAGCATAGATCAAATGGAGATCTGGGTTCTATTCTCGATTTGACACGCGTCAAAGAGATGTCATTTTCATCTGGACAAAAACGAATTTAGGATAGCCCAAATGTCCATGCAAGGAATAACATGTGAGAGTACCGGTAGGTAAGGGTCAGGTCTTTGGGAATGTCCCCAGTCAGCTGAACCAAATGAGGGTCCATGATATACTCCATACGACTATGTCGTCTAGACGAAATGTAGTCCATGTCTTGAACTTGACTAGACATGAGCCATGGGGAATGTCCCAAGTCGACTGAACGAGATGAAGGTCAGGATCATCCCCATACTACAGGTCAAATGACCAGGGGAGTCTTCAATGTCGTCTGGACCAGATGAAGGTCAGTTTTGAACTTTACTCTACATGATCCATGAGAAACGTTCCCAATCGACTGAACCATATGAAGGTCAGGATCATCCCCATACCACGGGTCAAATGAACAGGGGAGCCTTCAATGTCGTCTAGACCGGATGAAGGCTAGGTCTTGAACTTGACTCTACATGAGCCATGGGGAATATTCACAGTCGACTGAATCTGATGAAGGTCATGATCATCCATATACTACGGGTCAAAGGACCAGGCGCGTCTTCAATGTCGTATGGACCAGATCAAGGCCAGGTCTTGAACTTGACTCTATATGAGCCATGAGGAACGTTCCCAGTCGACTGAACCTGATTAAGGTCAGGATCATCCCCATACCACGGGTCTAATGACCATGGGAGTCTTCAATGTCGTCTGGACCAGATGAAGGCCAGGTCTTGAACTTGACTCTACATGATCCATGGGGAATGTTCCCAGTCGACTGAACCATATGAAGCTCAGGATCATTCTCATACTGCGGGTTAAAGAACCAGAGGGGTCTTCAATGTCATCTGAACCAGATGAAGGCCATGTCTTGAACTTGACTCTACATGAGCCATGAGGAATGTTCCTAGTCGGCTGAACTAGATAAAGGTCAGGATCATCCACATGCTACGGGTAAAAGGACCAGAGGAGTCTTCAAAGTCGTCTGAACCAAATGAAGGCCATGTCTTGAACTTGACTCTACATGAGCCATGGGGAATATTTTCAGTCGACTGAACCAGATAAAAGTCAGGATCATCCTCATACTACGGGTCAAATGACCAAGGGATTCTTCAAAGTCGTTTAGACCAGATGAAGGCCGGGTCTTGAACTTGACTCTATATGAGCCATGAGGAATGTTCCTGTTGGGGTAAACGCAGCGGAATGGTGCGATGGAAGGCGAAAATAGTTTTTAAACATTTTAAAAATTTCCGAACGAATAATTAATATAAAATATTTTTAATTCACTCAAATAAGTTTAAATATATTATTTATTAACATAATATATTTTGAAACACGACGAATTATTTTACGAACATATTTTTCGACAAATACTACGCGTAACGGGCAAATGGTCAAACCGATTGACCAACCACCGAGCCGGGCCAACCCGGTCACTTGGGCAGTGATCGGTCACCCCTTGGGCTGTCTGAACAATGCCCATTTCGCTGGTTTCACAGCCGTAACACAGCGAGACCGTTTCGACGCGAATTTCACCGTTTTCTCATGTTTTCACCCCGAAACAATTTCCAAAATTTATCCACCACCCAATACATATCCAAAATCATCCAAATAACATACTTTTCCTTGAAAAATATTATGTTTTAGGCACTCAAATCAGATCTGATCCAGAAACTTTATTTGACTATTTTTCATGCCTAAATTCAATTTATTCACAAATTAATCCTATTATTTTTGCACCAAATTTAATCACCACAATACAAAGCCTCAAGAAAAATTCTAGGCAATATTAGAGTGGTAACATCACTATAGAATGACTATTTTTAATTTTGAGATTAATTCCATAATCAAATAACATACTATAAAGATTTACTAAACAATCAACACCAAATTTTTGATTCATATATATATATCCAAGATACATATAATTTTAAGACATGCAAAATACATATTCAATACATATTTTCATGCTTAAGAAACAAAAATTAAGAAAATAGAAATTGGAAACTCTTTATTACCTTAATTTCAAGTTCCAATTCTTCAAATTTTCTTCACTTTGGTGTTGATTAATTTATTTAGAACCCTAATCCCCTTTTTTATTTTGTTTCTCAACTCATGAGAATGGCTAAAGCCTTAAACAAAATGAAACAATTTCATTTATATATTATTTCTCCAAAATTTCGAAAATTGGGGAATTTTTTCAACAAAAATAACAATTATTTTTTGTTAAGAATTTGACACCTCATGATCATATCCTTTAAAAATAATTATTTTGTTAATTTTGTTAATTATATCCATGTGTTAAAAACACATGGTTTGGCCAATCAAATTTTTCCAAACTTATAAGAATATTCCTATAATATTCTTATCTAAATTAATTAATTAACTATTTAATTATTTTATTTATCTAATTAACAAAAAAGATAAAATAATATTATGGAATAATATTTCTAGAATATTCTTCCATTTTATCATTATTAATAATTAATTAATAATAATAAAACAAGTGTCAAAATTCAATTGGTTAATAATGTGTATCTAATCTAAATTATGTATCGTATACAAATACACATTATTTAATACGCATGTGTAAATTATGAATAATCCGAATTCTCCATAATTAATTACACAAGTGCTCAACGAGTACACTTTCTATTGTGAGACTCTTTAGGTTCAAGTTTATCTATCACGTAAATCATATCAATGTACGTAATTTGTCCAGTCACAAATTATCACGACCACATATAATCAAGTTGAACCATCCCAGTCGAAGTCATTGCATATATATAATCCATCTGTCATAGGTTATCCGAATTGTTCCGGAGATATAGATTAAACGCAAAATCTCCGCTATGAACAATTCATATGTCGCGACATATTTATGATTCTTTAACAAATATTCGGAACTCGTTTCTGAATCATACATCGGCCAAGGATTTCAAAGAATCACAAATTGGATACCTAAATCTCGTACACTTGACTGACATATCCTCTCTGGATATATCATAAGATATCGTGAGTATCAGTCCATACCCAATTAACAGGCGGAGGTCTGATCTTAAAAGATCGTTGACGTGACTGTCATCAAAGTACGAAGGATATCTCACATATCCACAGTGGTATCACAAGTCAAATGAGCTAATATGCTATTCGACTCGTAAATATTCTTATTTACGTTGGTGTACCATCTATCAGGAATCTTCGAATGAGTCGTTAGTATTTATCCAATAAATACCTACGTGTCTATATGAGTCTCATAAGACTCATGGTTTAGTGAGATAAACCATTAGAATAATTCTAATATACAACACGTATCAGTCTCACATGTTTACTAACTGATCAGGTATGTAAATCTTGACTAGGAAAAATTTTAAGAATGAATTATATTGTGACATTTCTCAGTAACAATTGCGGCACTTTTGCAATTACGTCATAACTATTCATTCTAAGGTCTTTTACGCCTTTATCATATAAAAGATTATATTGTTGAAAATTACTAAATTTTATTCATAATAAAACAAAAATGTACATTGTATTTACAATAAGTACAACAAAATTTGGCGCGCCAACCACAAACTCCAATATTTTCTCCCACTTGCTCTAGTGCCAAATTTGATGGTATCTAATACCCATCACCTCTAGATGTATATCATATAGTCTCAGAGGCAAGGCCTTCGTAAGCGGGTCTGCTATGTTGTCTGTAGGCATTGCATTTTTGCATGTGAAACCCGATGATGAGTCTCAGTTGGAGGCACTACCTTTTTAGCTAAGGATATTGCGGGAAACGGAGGTCGGAAGGGGAAATTCAGAATAAGTACGTCATCAAGTTCATCTCACAAGTTCACTGTCTTCGTTAGTGCTGCGTTCGTTACTTCGTTCGAACGTCAGGCATATTGCGGACGTTCGTGTAGCGTTCGAATTGGCGTTCGAACGGCGTCGGTGTTTCTGGTTTTGCTGCTAGCCTCGCACCCCAGCCCAATTAGCTCCCCAAAGCCCATAAAAAACACCCCAATTTAATTAAATTAAACATTAAATATTAAATAAAATATCTAAACCATTTACCAATTAAATAAAACACAAAATATAATCATACCTAATGAAGATAAATCAAATATATTAACTTCCTAACTAAACAAATCACATACTAAATTAAAAAGATGTCATGCCTAATTAAAATCAATCATAACCAATTAAATATTTTGACTTCCTAATCTAGCCAAGATTTGTCCCCCCTCAATCCTTGACTTTCCTTGCTCAACACCAAATCAAATCCACATTTTAATGCCAAATCCCTTCCTTGTGAGACAAGGTGAAGCCCTAACACTTCTCTATATAAACAACCCCTAACCAAAGCCATCCGACTCCTAGTTCACGGCCATCACAAGAAATAAAAGAAGAACAGAATTTCCAACCCCTAGCTCATACACATAATATACACACAACTCACACAACTCACAAGAGAAAAGGAAATAACCCCAAGCCTTCACAAAAAAAGCACCTTCACAAACCAACCAGCCCTACACGTCCATAAACCTCACAAATCTTCTCCACTTCATAACCGAAAATAGCAGCCCCCTAAGCCTCCACACATTACCAAAAATTACACCCCCATAAACACCTTAGATCACCGAAAAATATAGCTCCAAAACAGTCCTCACAAGTACCAAAAATCACAGGCCCATACAGTCCCTAAAAAACTTAAAAACAATAATATAAAAATTGCATTCATAATCCTTAATATAATCAAACAAGACTACACTAAGAACCCACATAAAGACTTGGAACAGTCCGTTAAAACGTCAAACATGTGACCTGAACAGTGAGCAGCAAAACAGAGGCCGAACAGTAGCAGAACGGAGTTCAAACCGCAAGCAAAACAGCAAAGCGGTGAGCTAGGACGCTAAACCAGTGAACCGAAGAAGTTGAGGAGCTGTACCCTTCCGACGTCCGTGAAACGCAAGCCTGAAAGTTGGCAAAAAGGTTAGACCTGAGGGTATCTTTCACACTCACTTTTTGTACTATTTATTAAATATTGCTTGCATGATTGTCATGTTGAAATGCATGTTGTGGCCCTTGAGTAGATGAATATGCATGGATTGTGAGATGTTGTATGTTGTGGCTGTGGAATAAAATGAGAGATGTGTCAACTCTCGCAGTATATCGGATGGAAACCCGGACATAAATTTCATAGCCGATTCCGAATGGACGGTAATATGATCTGTACTCGGGACACAACTCCACGTACCACTTGAGTAAACGGCACTCTCTTTTGTTTTGTGTTGCTTTGGTTTATTTACTTTTCGTCATTTGAATTTTGCATGTTGCTTATGTATGCATGATTCAATCGAGCGCATGGGCTTAGTAAGTGGAATGAAAGATCCCCTATGGGGAGGGGTTAAAGCCCTTTACCACGATGCTTTGCCGCGCCGGTTGATGTGTGTTCGGTTGAATGCAAGATACGTTCAATCGGGCATACTAAGTTTGACATTATTGCGTTTAATTCTCTGTATGCATGACTCAATCGAGCGCATGGGCTTAGTAAGTGGAATGAAATATCCCCTATGGGGAGGGGTTAAAGCCCGTTACCACGATGCTATGTCGTGCCGGTTGATGTGTGTTCGGTTGAATACAAGATACGTTCAATCGGACACACCAAGTTTGATGTTATCGCTTTTAATTCTTGACATGCATGATTCAATCGAGCGCATGGGCTTAGTAAGTGGAATGAAAGATCCCCTATGGGGAGGGGTTAAAGCCTTTTACCACGATGCTTTGCCGCGCCGGTTGATGTGTGTTCGGTTGGATGTAAGATGTGTTCAATCGGACATACTTGGTTTGATATGATTGTCTTTATGTTTGCATGCATGGTGTGATCGAGCGCATGGGCTTAGCAAGTGGAATGAAAGATCCCCTAGGGGGAGGGGTTAAAGCCCTTTACCACGACGCTTTGCCGCGCCTCGCATTGTACTATTCGCCATTTATGTATTGCGTCCCATTTCATGCATCAGGTCTGTTCTCGTTCGAACGCGTTTACAAACGCAACTCGAACGCGCAAGCATTTTGCCTTATCATGCATCAGGTCTCATTTCCGTTCGAACGCGTTCACGAACGCCATACGAACGCGAGTATTCTGTTTCATTTCTGTTCGAACGCGTTCACAAACGCCATACGAACGTGAGCATTCTGTTTCATTTCCGTTCGAACGCGTTTACGAACGCTACTCGAACGAGAACCTTTTGTTTACCGTTCGAACACGTATACGAACGCTGCACGAACGCCCACGGTAAACAGATCCTCTTGCATCACATTACGACATGTCCATCTTAGCACATAGTTACCCCTTTTTACGTTATGCATTGGTATTACCTCTCTAGTTATCTATTTCTGTTATGCGCTTAAATATCTTTTCTTAATATGCATGCTAGTAAGAATGCTATTTGTTTGCGCTTCTGTGTCCACCAATGCGTTCATTAACTTGTATGCTTGCCGTATGATAATCCTTATGTATGCAAATTGAGACATAGATTACATGCAAATAGGCTGTATGCAAATTCGAATATGTGTTACATATAAATTTAGATGAACTTGTTGATGTATGTATGTGGATTTAGAAGCATGATATTCTTAGAAATAAGTGTTACTTAAGCCTGATTAAATTATTATATAAATCCTTTCATTACAAGTGGCATAAGTAAGGGACCATTCCGAACCCAACGGTTTGAGGTCTTCCCTTGCGAGGGGTGAGTGCGGCCTTAAATCTCATTTTCCCGGTTCACACCGGGTGGCGACTCCATTATTCTCCGGTTTAGTCCCCCGTGACTACTCCGTACTCCCGACCGGGCCGCGAGCCCGGGACAGCATGCGTCGCCCAGTTTCTGTGTTCCCACATTGTCCTCTCTATATATCTTGCATATGACAACGTCTCATCGAGAATAATCTCACGAATAATATGGTACTTCTGCTCCACATGTTTCGATTTCTGTTGCGCTCTCGGTTCTTTTACTTGTGCAACGACACCACTATTATCACAGAACAACATGATCGAATCCTCGATGCTTGAGACAATTCCCAATTCTATGAAAAAATTTCTAATCCATAAAGCTTCTTTTACAGCATCTGATGCCACAATATATTCTGCCTCAGTGGTGGAATCAGCTGTTGATCCTTGTTTGAAACACTTCCAATGAACTGTAGCATTATTAAGAGTAATACAAAACCTGAAGTAGACTTTCTATCATCAGGATCTGACTGAAAGTCAGAATCTGTATATCATCTTATCTGTAAATCAACTTCTCCATAAATAAGAAACTTATCCTTAATACCTTTTAGATACTTTAGGATATGTTTAACAGTCATCCAATGGTCGTTACCTGGATTTGACTGATATCTGCTAGTAACGCTTACTGCATGATTAATATCAGGTCTTGCACATAACATGACATACATGATGCTTCCTAAGTATGATGCATAAGGCTGACTAGACATTCTAGCCTTTTCATCTTCAGTTTGAGGACACATCTTCTTCGAAAGATGAATGTCATGTCGAAAATGTATATTAGCAACTTTACAATTGCTAAAGTTGTACCTTTGTATGTTCTTATCTATGTACGAAGATTGGGATAACCCAATCAGCTTACTTTCTCTATCTCTATAGAGTTTTATACCAAGTATATAGAAAGCTTCACCCATGTCTTTCATGAAGAAGTTTTTACAGAGATATGCTTTAACAACCTGCATCATTCCAAGATCATTTCCAATGATCAGAGTGTCG
>SKCR01054632.1:0-33232 GCA_019454045.1 Zanthoxylum bungeanum | reverse complement strand
CGAACGGTTTCGTATTGCCAAATGTTCTCCCCAGGATAACTTTGATGCTACTTGTACAAGGAGCACTCCTTCACAAGTTTATGAACTAGGAAGAATGATGGTATACTCTCTCTAAAAAAAACAAGAATAAAAACCAATGTCTCTTTGTGAAATTCTGATATTTCTTCTGTGTGCTTATTTTGGATATCAAGCATTCTTATATAAGGCATGGAAGGTGCCAATAGGGCACCCTTTGGGTTGGGGTGCAAACCCTCCAAAGGGTTATACCCCTCACAAGCACCCAATGATACCAAAAGACAAGATTTACCCTTATGAATATTTGGAAGAATTTCCAAACATCCCCCACAATTCTTCAAATATTTAAGGAGACACTTGAGAAAGTTACCATGAACTAAAGCTGCATCGAAATAGGTAGCTTTCGCCTTGAACTTTCATAGTGAGGTGACAATCGGATTTACTTGGCAAACCAGTGACCCATAGTCTTGAACTGTTCTGCCGTTGGTGTAAACCAAGACAATTGCCAACACACAGCTTTAATTCGACCATTTTCCCGTTCTACGGTTGTGTTCATGTTTGGCCCTGAACAACGGTCCTGGATTCATCAAGCACTTTAGGGTAACCCGCCTTTAAAAAGTTCCCATGGAAGCGGCCTCACTTCTTACTTGAAATAGTGATCTACTATGAAGAGGTAATCTGTCTTTACCCCCATTAGGACTCATCTCATAATATAGTGATCATTAAAAGCATTAGCTTAACCTAACCATGACAACAGCACTCACTCACATTATCGGAATGGGAAAGAGTACGAAACTCTTCAGTGCTTGTTTTTGAATTGTACAAAGTTTTGTGTTGTCCATTTTGAACCTAGATCTTGGGATCTCCAGTCAACTAGGTGGGTTTCCACAGTGACAATTCTTAGATTATAGGCTTCAAGCCCATTCCCCTCGATGACTTCTCACTTGCTCTCGAGGTAAACCTTTAGTTAGTGGATCCGCTAGGTTTTCCTTCGACTTAACATAATCGATCGTTATTATGCCACTTGAGAGCAGTTGACGTATGGTATTATGTCTCCGACGTATGTGTCGAGACTTACCATTATACATTGTATTTTGGGCTCTCCCAATTGCCGATTGGCTATCACAATGTATGCTAATCGCTGGCAACCGTTGGTGGGCCAACTAGGAATATCCTCCAGGAAGTTTCTAAGCCATTCTGCTTCTTCTGCTGTTTTGTCCTAACGCTATGAATTCTGATTCCATAGTAGACCGGGTAATACACATTTGTCTCGAGGATTTCCATGACAGGCCGCATTACCAAGTGTGAAAACAAATCCACTCGTGGATTTGGAATCCACCGTATCAGATATCCAGTTAGCATCGCTGTAACCCTCTAGTACAGCCGGATATCTCTCGTAATGTAGCCCATATTTTGAAGTTTCTCTCAGATACCTCAAAACTCTTACTATGGCTTTCCAATGGTTGTGTCCTGGATTGCTCGTATATCTGCTAAGCCGATTCACAACTTGAGCGATATCAGGTCGCGTGCAATTCGTGAGATACATCAGACTTCCGATGATTCTCGAATACTCTAATTGCGATATGCTTGAACCAGTATTCTTTGATAAATGAAGAGTTAGGTCTACAGGGGTTCTAGCCACATTAAGATCCTCTCTGATATATTTATCGAGTATCTTCTCAACATAATGAGTCTGTGATAATATATATCCGTCTGATGTCCTAGAAATCTTAATCACTATGATCACATCAGCTATCCCCATATCTTTCATATCAAATCTGCTGGATAACATGTTTTTGGTAAACTGAATCATTTCATGATTACTACCAATTATCAGCATATCGTCTACATAGAGACACACAATGACATATCCTTTCTGAGTGGATTTAGTGTACACACACTTATCACACTCATTGGTTTTGAACCCATTTGACAACATTTCTTTGTCAAATTTCTCATGCCATTGTTTCGGTGCTTGTTTTAATCCATACAAGGATTTTACAAGTTTGCACACTTCTGTTCTTGTCCAGGAACACAAAACCCTTCTGGTTGTTCCATGTAAATCTCTTTATCCAATTCACCATTCAAGAATGCCGTCTTTACATCCATTTGATGTATTTCAAGACTAAATATAGCTGCTATGGCTATGAGCATTCTTATCGATGTGATACGAGTCACTGGTGAATATGTGTCAAAGTAATCAAGGCCTTCCTTTTGTCTATAACCTTTTGACAAGTCCTTGCCTTGTATTATCTATTGATCCATCCGTTTTCATCTTCCTTTTGAATATCCATTTGTAGCCCAATGGCTTACAACCTGGTGGAAGATCAACCAACTCCCAAGTATGGTTCTGTAGGATTGAATCAATCTCACTATTTATCGCCTCTTTCCAAAGAGGTGCCTCAGGAGAAGACATAGCTTCTTTATAGCTTGAGGCTCATTTTCTAACAGGTATGTCAAAAAAATCGGGACCAAACGACTTAGACGTTCTAGCTCTTTTGCTACGTCTAGGCTCGATTGTCTCAGTATTAGCACGTTTATCTGATTCAAGGTCAACCTGATCACTGTCATTGACAACGTCAGTCGTTCTTTTGAGAGACCCAGTTATTTGTCTTTCCTTACAAGGAAACGTCTCTTCAAAAAATATCGTATTCCTTGACTCAATTATCATATTTTGATTGATGTCAGGAATCTCCGACTTGTGCACCAAGAATCGATATGCACTACTGTTGTGAGCATATCCAATGAATATACAGTCAACAGTTTTGGGTCCTATTCTAACCTTCTTTCTTAGGTTAGGAACCATTACTTTGGCAAGACACCCCCACACACTTTGAGGTATTTGTAGGAAGGTACGAAACCTTTCCACAACTCATATGGTGTCTTGTCCAACCTTCTGTGAGGAAGCTTGTTAAGAACGTAGTTCGCGGAAAGCAAAGCTTCCCCCCACAAGTTCTGGGGTAGTCCCGAACTTGTCAACATGGCGTTCATCATTTCCTTCAACGTTCGGTTTTTACGTTCTGCAATTCCGTTCTGTTGAGGAGAATAAGGAGCTGTGGTTTCGTGAATAATTCCGTGCACAGAACAATATTCACCGAATGGTGAAACGTATTCACCGCCTCTATCACTCCTGATTCTTTTGATTTTCTTGCCAAGTTGGTTTTCAACTTCGTTCTTATAGTGTACGAAGCTCTCAATTGCTTCAGCTTTGCTTCTCAGCAAGTACACATAACAGAATCTTGTGATGTCATCGATAAAAGTGACAAAGTACTTTTTACCGCCTATTGTTTGCACAATATTCATGTCACATACATCGGTATGCACAAGTTCTAGCGGTTCAGAACTACGTTCTAAAGAATGAAATGATGTTCTATGCATTTTTGCTTCAACACATGCTTCACACTTATGTTGGCTATCAATTGCAAATTTAGGTATAAGGTCCATGTTAATTAATTTACGCATGGTATCATAATTAACATGTCCTAACCTCCCATGCCATACATTTTGTGACACAATAATATAAGCAGACGAACTAGCTTTATTAATAGCACGGTTAACAGTCATTACATTTAGCTTGAAAAGGCCCTCAGTTAGGTATCTTTTTCCTACATACATATCATTCTGTAGTCATTACAAACTTGTCAGAAACAAATACAAGCTTAAAACCAGCCTTACTAAGAAGAGAGCCCGAGACTAAGTTCTTCTGAATATCTGGAACGTGCAGTACATTCTTCAATGTTAGCTCCTTTCCGGATATCATCTTCAGAACCACTGTGCCTTGTCCAACCACCTGAGAGGTAGACGAGTTTCCCATTGTCAGATGATCGCCGCCATCGACCTTCTGGTACATGGAAAATATCTTACTGTCTGCACATATATGACGAGTAGCCCCAGTGTCTACCCACCATTCTCTCGGATTCCCAACTATGTTGGCTTCGGTTACCACTGCTGATAGTTCCATCTCTGAGATATCATCAGTCAGCTGCTCGCCTTTAGTGACATGGGCCTCATTTTTCTTTTTCTTGCCCTTGTCCTGAGACTTCTTGTTTCTGCAGTCCTTTGACATATGACCGCTCTTTCCACAGTTGTAGCATTTTCCCTTGAACTTCTTGTTCCCAGAGTCAGCTCCACTGTTCTTTCTCTTTTTGCTACCCTTACAACCCTTCAATGATGTTGGCCTTAGACTCCAGAGTCTTGTAGCTGGCCTTCTCGGACATCCTGTTGTCCTCCTCGATTCTCAATCGAATACTGAGGTCTTCAAGGCTCATCTGCTTCTTTTTGTGTTTCAGATAGCTCCTGAAGTCCTTCCATGATGGAGGCAACTTTTCAATTATGGCGGCAATTTGAAACGTCTCACAGAGTTTCATTCCTCATCCAGTATTTCATGAATGATTAATTGCAGTTCACCCAACTGAGACATCACCGTCCTTGAATCTACCATTTTGTAGTCCAGGAACCTACCCACGACAAATTTCTTTTGTCCGGCATCTTCAGTTTTATACTTCTTCTCGAGAGATTCCCAGAGAATCTTCGCAGAAGTCATGCCTTGGTACACATTGTACAGGGTATTGTCAAGACCACCCAAAAGGTAGTTATTGCATAAGAAGTCTCCAGACATCCAAGTCTGTTCTCGCTCTTCCTTGGCCAATTCGGATTCACCCTCCACAGGACCCGGAGGATCTTGAGGAATTTTGCCAACTGGAGAGTTGTCAGGTAGAACAGCATCTTGCTTTGCCATTGTTTGAAATTTGCCCCACCAAATTTCTCCGGTTTTTCTCCGTGAGAGACCGGTACCGTGATATTTCCGCTAGCCATATGTAATTGGAAAATCAACAGGGTCAATTAGTCTACGAAAGACAAATTGCACAACGATCAACGAATGACCTTGTTCAAAGTGATACGATAAATGTAGATATATATATGTCAATCAAGATTGGATGGAATTACTTGTGTAAAATTACACTATAAATTCTCAACCAATTATGCAACACACAATTAATTTCAATTTTATCACTATGTGAATGCTTGTGATAATTGAACAACTTATAATAACTTAAATCTATACTACCAAGATTAATGTGTTTACAGTTTTTGATGAACCAAGTTAATATTAATTAAAGTTTGTAATATTTGATACTTTCAGGACAAATTCGTTAGTGTCACGTTCGTATCTACGTTCGAACGAGACTGTCCAGTGTGTGTGCGTTCGTGTTGCGTTTGAT
Organism: Zanthoxylum bungeanum; assembly: GCA_019454045.1. NCBI lineage: Eukaryota > Viridiplantae > Streptophyta > Magnoliopsida > Sapindales > Rutaceae > Zanthoxylum > Zanthoxylum bungeanum. The sequence continues at coordinate 27,995 of SKCR01054632.1, read as the reverse complement.
AACGCGTTCGAACGAAGTGTTTCCAGAGAGTTCACGTGCGAGTAGCGTTTGATAACGCGTCCGAACGGTATGATTCCAGAGAGTTCACGTTTGTATAGCGTTCGTGAACGCGTTCGAACGGAATGATTCCAGAGAGTTCATGTTTGAGTTGCGTTTAGGACGCGTTCGAATGTTCTAAGGCAGAAGGCTTGCGTTCGAGTTGCGTTTGAAGACGCGTTCGAACGTTCTTACGAAAATTCAATTTTTAGCCTTCGCGGTGCGTCGTGGGGGATGTAGTAAGGGGCGAGTGGGGGGGCAGTTGCCCCCACTGGCCCCACAAAAGTTAATAATTTTTTTTTTTTTTTTATAAATTTATTATATATATATATTACAAAAATCAATTTCCCCAAAAGCCAATTACAAAACCTCACTCATTAGCTTCAATTTGTAACATTGGTTCAAACTAAAAAGGATAAGGTATATCTATTAATTTACTTACTTTTGATATTATTTTGACTTTATAGGTTGCCATTGTCACTGTAACGAGAGTATTTTCAGCTATAAATATTGTGAAGACTAGACTACGTAATATGATGGGAGATTAATGAATGAGTGATAATTTAGTTACATATATAGAAAAATATGTATATTGGAACAATGATAATGAAACTATCACGTAAGGTTTCCAAATTATGAAACCACGTCGTGGACTAGGGATGGCAGGCAGACCCGGATCCGCATGGACCAGGACGATCCGGGTCCGGGTAGACTCGAGTCCGTGATTAAAATATCCGCACGTGGGTCTTAAAAATTAGGACCTAGGTGAATCCGATTCGCACCCGGGATCACATGGGTCCCCAAAAAATAATAATAATAATAAAATATAATAAATTAAAATATAATATAATAAAAAATACAAAAAAAATATGCATATAAAAAAATAGATAACAGACTATAATTAAAAAATATAAAAGAATTGAAATAAAACAAATAAATTTGACAAAATCTAAATCTAAATATAAAAAAATACAATTAAAATTTTTTTTAAAAAAAAAAAAACGGGTATCCGAATCTGGACCGAGTAGACCTGGGTCTGAACCCATGTATATTTACCCGGGTCCGGACCCGGGGCAATGAAAATGCTTCCGGATCCGAATTTTGTCATCCCTATCGTGGACAGCTGTAATGTATAAAATATTCACATTTTAATATAAATATAAATATTTTGTATGTTTTTTTTATTTATATTTAGTATTCATAATTTTGCCCCCACTGACTTGGTTTTCTGGATACGCCACTGGTTATACCCCTCACAAGCACCCAATGATACCAAAGGACAGATTTACCCTTAATGAATATTTGGAAGAATTTCCAACAATTGCAAAAGAAGAAACGTGATTCCCAACATGCCTTGCTACAATACTTCCATGAGAGATTAATGCACTTGAACTGCTTGTGGAGGAAAAAAACCTTGGGATGGCTGATCAGTTGGAATAGTGATGAAATATAAAATTTATGTGGATGCAATCAATGCATTAATGTAACACTATTATATCATCCTGTTAATATTATCATAATCTTGAAAACCGAATCGGACTGATCGATCGAAAATTTAATATATTTTTTATATTTTTAATTAAATAAAATTATTTATGACGTATGTAAGTTCTGTCGATTTTTTTGAAATGATTCAACCGATCGAATCATTAACTCATTAAATTTTTTAGATCACCAATTCAATTTTGAAAATACTGAATATTATACTACACAATGCAGATAATTTTTCAGTTGACTTTTCTGCAATTGGTCCTGATCTGTCCAGCACTTCCTGTAAGAGGACTGATATTGCCCATCTTGATCATAGCCTTGGCAAAGTCCTTAAAGAAAGCAGAGGCCTTGGCAGCGTATCTTTTGACCAGAAAATCTGCAGAGTTGCCATTAAAGAGCTCTTGGTCTGAATGAAGATGACCCTTCTTATTTAACAGATTCTTGTAATATAAATTGTCAAAACTGGTTGGAGTTTGAAGGTCGAGGTTTGCCAGAGCATTATCATTTCCTCGTTTTGGGCATTTTTGCTGCAATGACTTGGCCAAGCTGGTGTCAATATTGGAATCATTGTAAATGTGTCCTCTAAATGATGTGCACCTTGCCCTGCCTATTGTGTGTGAACCTGCCATTTAATATGAGTATTGCATGATAAATCTTTATTATGTACATCAATTGTGAGGTGGCGATATTGGTTTCTAAATATAAATATAAGACAATTCAAAACTCTTAAAATTAGTTTTTGGGTTGGGTTAAATTTATGAATTTATCATATCATCTAAAGAGGGTAAACTCTCATTTAGCACCTATATTTTAGGCTAAATATCTATTTAATACATATATTTTGAAAAATACCATAAGACACTCCTACAACTAATGGTGAAACAATTAAAAGTTATTTTTTCCAACATTTTATAATAAAAATAAGATATCCAACCTATTCTATGAGTCACACATTATTATAAAATCTCAAAAAAAAATAACTTTTAACTATAACAGATCTATGGATATAAATGTATTGGGACCTTTTAAAAAATATATAGACTAAACAAACATTTAGCATAAAATATATGGAATAAACGAACATTTACCCTATCTAGAATTATCACTGAATTTTTTTTAAGCAGATAATACATTTGAATTTACCAGAAAGAGCCACCAAGTTCTTTAATGAGAGACCATGTGCAGAGAAGCTTGAAATGAGAGCAGTTAAATTGGAAGTGGGTGGAGGGATTGAGGTATTTGCAGCTGCCCTGCTAGCTTTAGTAGAATCTCTTCTTCCCAATCTGACCTTCCATGAAGGACCTCCTAACTGCAATTGCGTATTAATGAAAGGGTTTAGAGATTTCAAGTTCTTCATCAATGTGATGTATATAAAAGGTACCTAACATGGAGCTTAATTACATGAACAACTGAATCACGAGCAGCAATGGCAAGAACATCTGCACATGACACCACACCAGGGCAAGCTTTCTCCAGTTTAGCTTTAATGGCGTCAACCACATTGAACCCTCTGAGTGAGTTATTATTCGGAACTGCAGTCTTCTCCCCGATGAATCTGGCATTATCATCTAACAGTATCGATCCATCACAGCCCTGATCATGATTTTTTTAAAGAAAAATAAGCTTAATTAGATTAATAAAGCCAGAATAACAGAAAATAAAGAGAGCTGTAAGAATTAACTAATGATACATTAACAAAGCAATCGTGGAAATGAAGTCGAAGTAAAGAAGCTCCCATGCGTGTTTCTTTTTTTATAGCGGCTGCAACTCCAGCCTGAACAATAGACAGTGCTTTTGGGCATTTCGTTTTGTAGTAGTTTGTGGAGAGTTTGGAATTGGCTTGATTAAGAGTTGCAGTAACAACAATAAGTGTAAGCAAGAGGGAGTAGTAGTAACTTGTTTCTGCCATTTCGGACACTTTGCATATAAACAATCAATAGAAAAAATTTGGCCTTAATATATACTTGCAAGACTTACTGTGACTTTAATTCTAAGGCATGCGTCTCCGAGGGGCGTAGTTTGGTGTTGTAGGGTTTAAGGTCTGATTTTCAGGTCCTGGGTTTAAATTCAGGGAATGTGTTTTTTTTAAGAGTCTGAGACGCTTCGTTTAAACCCGGAAGGGATGATTTGGCGGTGGGGTTTTCGGCGATTTCAAATAATAATAATAATAATAATCTAAGGCATGCAGGGTAACAGGAACAGACCTAATAATTCTGATGAGATGGCGGGTAATTTCTAGACATTAATCTAAATTTCATACGACTGTCGTTTGTTGATAAAGTAATTGCTTTTCTAGCTGTTGATTGTTGTCTTTGAGAATGGTAAAGAAGAATAAGATCTATCATTGTGTTTATTAAACAGGAATTTGATTCTCAAAGGCTTAAAAATTATGAAATTTTGCATGAGCAAGAGCCCATGCAAGAACCTAGCTAGCACTAGCTGGCTTCCCCTTTGTTGTGATATTCGATTTAGTACGGTAAAATTTGATTTTTAAAAAATATTTTTCGTTTTAATATGGATAAATTAAAATTCTTATTAATAAATAAAATTTTTCATTAATTTACATCAAATTGAACCCTACACTGATGATATCGTATTCATGTGGTAGCTTTTTCCATCAAATGGGAAATGGGTGTCACAGGTTCATCGCAACAAAAGCAAATAATTAATTAATAAACTTTTTAGTTGCCGTTTCAATTCAATTGAAGTTATGATTCTCGTTGCTAGAAAATGGATACAATCATACAAGTAACATGATTTTTGAATGCCTATTTGGGATAATGGGATTAATGATCATCAACATAATCAAATATTTTCGTCTTTTTATCTTATCACCGACAATTTTATAACAAGTGTCACGAGCTGCATGCAAATTAAAAATGCATTCAATGATATTGATGCTTTTAATCCTGCAATTAGGAAATTTCAAATAGATTAGCAATTAATAAGACTAATTACTTTTGTAGTATAAACAAATTGAAGCCATGTAAAAATGGCAGAAAGAGAGAGCTCGTGAAGGAATTATCGTCCCAGTCTTTATTTATATAACAACAATGATATTTGTAAGAAATTGTGATAAAATAATATTATGTAGTTTTTTTTTTAATAAAAAAATTTTCTTAACAACCAAATGTAATGATATGAAAATCGAACCGGATCGGTCGGTCTGACCGGTTGAACCGGGACCTGGGCCAATGTCCGATTAAGGTGATCCCAAAAAATCAGTTAGCAATTGAACTGGCCAAAAACCTGTCGAACCAATGATCTGGTCCGGGTTCAACGGGTTTTTTAAAATTTTATTATTATTAATTTATGTTTTTTATATTTTTTTTGTAAAAAAAATTATTGACCCCAGGCCAACCTACCGATTGAACCTCAGTCGGACCTCTTACCCTTGACCCTCTCGCTACCCTAAATCGATTGACCGATCCGGAATTTAAAATAATGATAAAAAATACTTAGTTTTGTATCCAAAAATACTTAAATAATTAAATTTTTAATTTTTAATTATTCCCATCAACTTTCACTTTTCAATTAATTCCAATTATTTTTATAATTACTCTTATTTATTATTATATAAATACCTGCAAATAAATTTTAGTTTTCATCACTGTCTTCCATCACTCCACCTACCTTCATCACCACCAAGTCCATCGTTGGGTGGTTGTGGTGGTGATGAATAAGATAAGTTGTAGTGGTGATGGACTTGATGGACTTGGTGGTGTCGAAGATAGATGATTGTGTGATGGTGATGCTTGAGAGATCAATACTTATATATATATATATATATATATATATATATATATATATATAACACAATCAATTAAATAAAATTTAAAGTTTAGGGTCATTATTATTTCACTACTTTAAAAATTAGGGAATAATATTTGATATAAGAAGTATTAAGGTGTAATATTATATTATTATAATTTTATAAAAATATATTTTATTATAAAATCATACATTTTAATATTATATCTTTATAAAACCTTATATTTTACTACTATATATGTACAATAATTACACTTTACAAGAGATGGCAACAGATCGAGTTTGGTATGGGTATGAGGTATCTGTCATATTTAATCAGCGTATACAAAAATGATCTCATTACTCGTTCCTAATATATTGGTCCTCGTTCATACGATAATTCTATTTGAACATGAATGCCAATACACGTACCCAACTCATATAACCAACGAATATATAAATTTGTATTTTTACTCGAACGTACCGAGCTCCATATACCCTATCCCCACACGATTTTTGCTATCTCTACACTCTACTACTAGTAGTAAACTATTACATCTAATACTTCTTGTATCAATTAGTTATTTTTAAAATTTTGTAGTAGTAGTAGGGATGACAATCGGGACATCTTGTCTCAATCGTGTCTCATCTCGTCCTATTCTAATTATTATTTAGGACAAAGAAAGCGTCATGAATCCACTGGCCTTCTTTACTAAGACCACGTTAGATACTCACTCCGGATATTTCACCTCTCTGATAAAACCAGCCTTTAACACCTTTCCACTTCGGCTCCTATCGCCTCGCAACATTCCTGATTGAATATTCTTCTATTCTGCTTGATCGGCTTCTGAGCCGAATCCACTACTAGACGGTGGTTAATGAATTTGGGATCTATCCCGGGCATGTCGCTATGCCCCCAAGCAAAAACGTCTGCATACTACTTCAAAAACATCAGCAAGTTCTGCTTCAGGTTTTCCTTCAAACTCCCTCCTACCTTTATAACTTTTTCTGGACCGAATAGTTCTACTGACTCCAACTCTTCAGCTACCCCCAATTGGGCAAAATCTTCAAGCCGTGGATATGGGGACTCGACTGCTTCCTCCTCCTATTCCATTTCTCTCCTCTTCCGACTACCTTTCTCAACACAAAGAGTCTCATTTGAGACGGTAGCGAAACAACTTCTGGCTACTTTCTGACTTTCACACACTATCTCAATCCCAGCTCGGGTGGGAAACTTCAATTTCAAATAATAGCACTGTGAAATTCATCATGATCGTCCGAGTGCGGGGAAAGTCCCGATCGTCATGGCCAATTGTATTCTTCCCAATGGGATGACTGCTGCTCCTCCAAACCCTTACATGGGGGTCATGTCCTGGGTCATAGTGTCATACTCCACCCCCAGACCATCCAAGGCTTCCTTAGAGATTATGTCGACCGAACTCCCCAGATCCACCAAGATCTTATCTACCTCGGCCCCTTCAATTACTGTTTTGATTATCAGGGCATCGTCATGGGGAAAACTCACCCCATGGGCATCCTCATCCGTGAACATTATAGGGACCGATCGACCTCTATGAACCCCCGTAGCCTGCTTCGTCACCAATACCTTTGATCCTCGGATCCGACTATAATTATTCCTCAATCGGTTCAAATCTCCGGCCAGTGTCCTCCCGCCAGTGATGGTATACATCTGTCTATGCTCCTGCCATTTTCGGGTCGTCATGGCTCATTGGTCGATGTAATCATTCAGATAGCCGTTATGCGCCAGGTTTTCCACCTACTCCCGCAGGTCCTTACAACCATCAGCCATGTGCCCCTCATATTATGATGCACACAATAGGATTTATCACTCTTATTCTCCACTGGATATTTCCTCAGATTCGGCTCCACCAGGAGGCCCCTACCTTGGATTTACTTGACGATCTGAGCCAACGGCTTGTTCAAATGTGTGTACTCTGGCCATCCGGCCACATGATTTACTTGAGCCTGAACCCTCATCTCATGTGGTACATTTCTAGGAGGCATTGGTCTAAACTTCTTTTGTCTCGGAGGCGGCTTCCTCAACTCTCTGTCCGGCCCCCGTGGTAACTCTGGTCTCACCATTTTTTCTTTTTGAATTCCCCCCTCTGTGTGACCTTCTATTCTTCTTCCATTAACACAAACTTTATGACCAACTCCAGGGTAGTGGCGTAATCTGGGATGTCCTGAACCCTCACATGAGTCCACAACTTTCATATCTTAAGGGCCCCATTGAGACTTTTCAGCGCCTTCGATGACTCGTATGCCCCGACCTCGAGCACTAAATTATGGTATCTTTCAATAAAGTTCTTTAGGGGCTCATCATCCCTCTGATTCATCAACCTTAACTCTCATATTGTGGGACACACGCTCCTTTGAAATACCGGACGAAAGACTTCATGAGTTGAGAGAAACTGCTGATACTTCCCGGAGTCAAACTTATAAACCATAAAATGGCGGGCCCACTCAGGGTTAAAGAGAACACCCTGCAGATGGCCTATCCCACAATTCTTTGGACATCCATCAGCAAAACAAAACTTTCAATGTGGGATTTAGGGTCGGTATGGCCTATGTAGGAGCTCATAGACGGCATGGTGAACCGCATAGGAAATTCTGCTGACAAGATTTCTTCTGTAAATGGAGATGTCGCCTCCCCGTCCCGACTATCTCCTTTATCTGCCTTCAAGTTATCTTCCCATTTTTTCATCTTCTTTCTAAACCAAGCTTTCATATGATTGTCAGTGGCCTCACGTTGTCTCCCGCGAACTTCTTCACGCCTGCCACTCCGAACATGACGTGTTCCGTGACTAGATACCTCTTGATCCTCTCCACTGTGTCTTTTATCTTCCCTCTTCTTAGAGCTTGAGCTATTACTGTAGGACTCTTGAGTTCGCCTCTCATCTTATTCTTCCCGTATTCGTTCCGCCCGCAAGGCTCTCGCTATCACAACCGACCTCACCCTCTGGGGATCCTTCCTCCCGGGTTCATCATCTCTGATTAGGTCTACCATTCTCTTTCCTTCCGTTATCTCGTTTCTCCTCTGACTTGGACCAGCTTCCATCCTTTCATTATTCACCTTTTCCAGTCTTTTCAGCTTCTCCAACATGGTCTTCATGAAAGTCTGGTTCTCATCCCTATCATTTCTTATGTTTTCCTCCATTTTTTCCATCAATTCTGTTGTTGAACTCTCCGACGATCTATGGTTCCCGTCTTCTGCCATCATCTTACTACGCAAGTTGCTTTTTGCTCTTTCCCCATAGATGACGCCAACTGTAGACGGGTGATTTTCGTCCCATGGGAAGATTCAAGATAACCCTCTTGAGACGATCCTCATTCAACCTTGAATTTGTTTGGTTATGGGAGACCAAAAGCAAATATGACAAAAGACAAATAAAACACAAAAATCGACAAGAGAATTTAACGTGGTTTGGCGAAACAAGTCCAGCCTACGTCTACGGGCACAAAATGAGGTGTTATTTTTATTACAAAATCGAGCTCGGTCGACCTGTTTTCAAACGTGGTATAAGGAAATCCGAGCGGGTTATTCTCTTTGTATTGTTTCTTACAAATAATGCTAGAATGAAAAATTTTAGCAACCCCTACAAATGAGATCAGCCATCCCCTATATACTAATGAATACACGACTCTATTCTCATATCTTTATGACGTCAACGCTGCAGATTTTTGGCGATTTGACATGATTTCTCCCCCAACTGTCTTGCCGAAAGTAAAGCATACCCTATGATTTCCTGTCACATCAAGCCATAAAAGTACATTGTTATACTTTATCATTAATGATGACAGCATGTAAGATATATAGTACGAAAGTATATTTCGGAAAGAAAAGTCCAAACTATCTTGGTCACGCATCGGTCGCCAAGAGGTCGACCAATAGACTTACTGAACCCTCCGACTGCTCCTGCCCCGACCCATAATATTCGAGCTCATCAACCTATCCCAGGAAGAAAGACAACCCAAAACCGAGCTACCGGACTAATGTGGTCGGCCTCGGCTTTGATGTTGTCGACCTTTGAAGTTTGGACTGCATTGTGTCCTCTGGTCGGTCAAATCCGGGAAACAATCTCCGGGCTCTCTTACTGTCCGAAAACTGACCAATACCTCCGAACATCTTACCCTCATAAAAATGGAAATTTCATTTATGCCATCGCCGAACTGTTCGAATACCTTAGTTGCAGAAATCCCCATCAACACATATAAATAAATTATTCATCTTCTCCATCATTTTACATTTGCTCTGCATCTCATATTGTCTTTCTCATTATACGTCTCATACTCTTTATAATTTTTTCAAAATGCTTTTTATAATAAGAGTTCTGAGTTCTGTCAACCTATGTGTCGACTGTTGAGAATGTGTGTTAATGTAAAAGACAATTGTGATGAAGTAAGCAGTAAACGACATGTGGAATTGGGGTAGTGACAAAGTAGATGTCAAACAAAAGAGTTGTGGCAGTCGAAACATGCAGCTCAAGCAGACACCTCTTAATGTGATGCTTATCCTCACTTAGTATATATACACATTATCAGATAAAGTGTGGATTGGAATCTGATAATGTGTATATATATACATATGTGTATATATACCAACACTGGGACACAATCATTTCTAGTCACGATATAATATTATCCTCAAATCAAACAGAATTTTCAACTAAAAAAGTGGGGGAAATCGTGATAAATTTTTTTTGGAAACATTTGAAACTCGCGGTCAAATTGTTCGATTGGACTTTTAAGTAGGGGTGTTCGGGTCGGTTTTTTCATTTTTAACTTCAAACCGCGCAGGTTGAGAGTTTGAGAAATTAGAAACCGAAACCGCAAATTTGATAAGAAAAATCGCGGCGGTTCGGGTTGGCGGTTTAGCGGTTTTGGCGATTCGGGTCGGCGGTTTGGATTATAATTTTTTTAAAGAAAATTTGTGAGTTTTCACATAATAATTGAAGAGAAAAAAAACCTAATTTTCATTTATACATTGCATATGTCATATGATCAATAAATATCTTAAATTTCATGGTTAAAGAAGAAGAAATATATAAAATAATATCTAATTTGAATGCGAATCGGCGGTTTAGGCGGTTCGGGTCGCGGTTTGAGTCAAAATTTACGGTTTTTGGCGGTTCGGGTCGCAGTTGGGTCAAAACTGCACACTGACCTGAAATTTACAGTTCGGTTCCGATTGACACAAAATCATTTTTAATTTTTTTTTCAAACCGCGCGGTGTTGATAGGACTTTGAGGTGTTAAACTCTCATTAACTCCACAAAAACTCAGAAATCTCTTCTGAAGTGTTTAGAATCTCTCCAAGTTAGGTGATTGTACTCAAAAAAACTGAAGTGTCTTATTTCTTGTTCAAACCAGCTTAAATAGCTGAAATGTAACTTACAAAGAGAAATAAAAGGAAACAAGAAATCAAAATACTGAAGAAATCAAAACAGAATTTCAAAACAACTTGAAATTCAAATTACAGCTTGAAATTCAAATAGATAAAATATATCATAACTTATTGAGGCCCAACTAACTAAAGTCCAACTCTTCAAACTTCTGCACGTGGCTCTGCACGTGTCTAGGGCTTTGACTGATTCACATCAATTTCCTATCCCCCTAAAAAACTTGTCTCCGACAAGTGTGAATTGACATAAGCATCGAATATATCTGGATTAATGCGACGAGCTTCAGCTGCTTGAAGCCATACTGAATCTGAGTTCGGTCTGTTCTTCCAACGAATTAAGAATTTAAAATATCCACCCCTTCTATTAGAAACAAATTGGTGATCTTCAATGGCCTCAATCTCATCATGCGATCTGGGTTGTTGTGGGACACGAGTTGATGATGTTTCAGCCAGATCTTTCTCATATTCAGATCTTTTATACTCTGTCAAATCTTCAATATTAAATACTGGGATAATCCCAAAGGTTGAAGGAAGTTCAACTAAGTAAGCGTTGGGTCCTAACCTTTTGAGAATTCGGAATGGTCCTGCCCTCCGAGCATGGAGTTTGCTATAACTGCCGGGTGGAAATCGTTCAGGGCGAAGCCGAATAAGTACCTTATCTCCTACTTGAAACTCTCGAATCGTTCGCCCGCTGTTGATTTTTGATGCATAGTCTGCTGAATTTGTCGCAATTCGCCGTCGAACTTCTTCATGAGTGTTCTGCATATATTTGACAAAGTCTTCAGCTGCTTCACTGGATCGGCTTGGTAGTGGTAAATGGCTTATATCCAGCGGAGTTCGAGGTTTAAAACCTTGGACAACCTCAAACAGAGTGCACCCTGTAGTCTTGTTAATTGAATTATTCATTGCAAACTCTGCTTGAGGAATGATGATATCCCAACTGACCTTGTATGGAGTATGATGTTTTTCCTTGCGGAGCCCCAAGCGCTCCACAACCTCTTCTGACACTACGTTTATACCACTCTCATTATCAATTATAACATTCATGGTTTTCCCATCATGTTCAAATCGGGTATGGAAAATGTTACAACGCCTCTATTCGTGGTCCGTCTTTTCCAACTCCTTCTGTTGGCCCATCAGCATGCGATGAATAACGCAGCTCAGGAGGTTAGTTGCGTTCAAGTGCTCTTCTTCAATATCATCCGGTCCGACTTCTTCTGTGATAGTTTCTTCTGAGTCAACAATCATCATATCAGTCTCACAAATGTAGGCTATCTTTCGTTCACGGGTTGGGCAGACCACGTCAAAATGACCATATCCCTTGCACTTGTAACATTGTAGTCCTTCACCAAAAACTTTAGTCTTGTTCTGCGATTTGTTGGGCTCTGTCGGCCCCGCTGGTTTTCCACTAGGTGAGATTGGGGCCTTCCAGGCCATGCGTCGGTTCTTCTTGCCCGTCGGGAAGTCAAGGTATTCAACTGATTTTCTATCTTTATTGCCAGCTGGTATGCTTCATCCACATTAGCCAACTGAGCGGTAGTCATCTATTTACGGATATCATCTTTCAATACTGTGCGATAACGCGCTAAGGTTTGCCCTTCATTCTCCACTACTTGGCTTCGAACAGATGGCTCATAGAATCGTTCCGTTACTTGGTCTACCGTCATCATTACCTGCCTCAATTGTAACAATTCTTCTAACACTAGTTGTTCATAATCGATAGGTAGATACTTTTTTTAATTCGTTCTTTCATTTCCCTCCAATGCCTTATTGCCGGTTGTCGCGTTCGAAAAAGTTGTTCCTCCACACTTGCCCACCAGGCCCAGACGGCTCCCTTAAGCTTCATCTTCACATATCTCACTTTTCGATCCTCTGAAACAGAAAACCAATCAAAATAATCTTCGATTGCTGTGAGCCAATCATGAAATGCACTGGGTTCGATTTTCCCAAAGAAATCTGGCACATCGACTTTCACGCGCTTTGTCAATTCATCAAGGGGTTGTTGTTAGGGGTGGGTAAAAAAAATCGACCGAACCGAACCAAACCGCAAACCGAACCAAACCATACCGAATTTACGATTTTTTTCTAACGGTTTGGTTTGCGGTTCGGATTGGCCCACCCCAAACGGTTTACGGTTCGGTTTAGATGCTAAACCGAACCGCACCTGTTAAACCGAACCGAACCGTTATAATTAAAAAAATATATATTTTTATAAAAAGATTTACATTTTTCTTTTAATTTTACTTTATTAGTATTTTAATACTTGTATTCTTAATTTTTTTGTTAATACTTTTATTCTTAAATTATTTGTTAATAATTTTATTCTTAAATTTGTTGTTTTATGGTTTATTCTTGAAAGTAAGCTGTTGGATTTGTCTCTTAATTAAAATTATGGTAGCATCATTATTCGAGGTAATTTTTAAAAAATACAAGAATTAATTGTGCCTCATTTTTCAATCATCTATTGAGTGCATGTGTTCTCTAGAGTCACAGCTTACACCGTAACACTTCATACTATTTGTTCGCTAGACTAGTTTTTTTTTTTGTCTTCACTAAGTGGATGATTTTTTTTTTAGTAGAATAATCCGTAAACCGAACCGAACCAATCCGTAAACCGCTGGTTTAAAAAAATTTCAATTCGAACCAAACCGTTATTTAATGGTTTGGTTTGAGAGGTAAAAAAACCAGACCGTAAAATATGGTTTGGTTCGGTTTTTAGCAAAAACCGAACCGCGCCCACCCCTAGTTGTTGTTGGTGAACTTCGTTCTCACGATAACCTTGGTTACGTGTTTCGGCTCCCCTGCCTCGATTCATATACCGGGTCTCTCGCCAATCAGTCCTTGCTCTCCAATTGTGGCCAAACGTTTCTCCTTCTCCTTCACTGTCGTCCTCTCTCCCTTCATATTGAGGAAATCTTCTGGCTCCATTGTGTCTCCATGAATCATCATGACTCCTTCTTTCCTCCATTATTTCTAATCGGTTCAACACTTGCTTCATTGCTTGTGAAAGGTCATTTAATTGGGTTTGTAAATTGGGTGGGTTTGTGTTTGGATTTGGCTGGTTAGGTTCGGGAATGGTTTCATTAGGAAGTGGGTTTGATTGGTCTGGAATATTGGGGTTTGGGTTAGTGGAATTGCTTGGAACATGATCCATCTTTCTGTAAGACTGTCCGCTGCGGGTGGTGGGCATAGGAAGGGCTATAGAGGATAAATGGCTCTGATAACCAAATTGATAGGACTTTGTGGTGTTAAACTCTCATTAACTCCACAAAAGCTCAGAAATCTCTTCTGAAGTGTTTGGAATCTCTCCAAGTTAGGTGATTGTACTCAAAAAAACTGAAGTGTCTTATTTCTTGTTCAAACCAGCTTAAATAGCTGTAACTTACAAAGAGAAATAAAAGGAAACAAGAAATCAAAATACTGAAGAAATCAAAATATTGAAGAAATCAAAACAGAATTTCAAAACAACTTGAAATTCAAATTACAGCTTGAAATTCGAATAGATAAAATATATCATAATTTATTGAGGCCCAACTAACTAAAGCCCAACTCTTCAAACTTCTGCACATGGCTCTGCACGTGTCTAGGGCTTTGACTGATTCACATCAGGTGTGGTTCGGGTCTAGTTACGATTTGACCCAAAACGTGATCACCCCTATTTTTAAGTACCAATACATTCAGCTATTACCTGAAACGAGGGAACCCTAACAATTAGAATCGCAGTCTTATAAAAAGGGTCAAAAAAATTATTCATTTTGCCCTAGAAGCTAACCAGTGGCTTAAGCCGCTCACTCTCCCACTCACTCGACCCTTTAAGGCTACCGAAGATGGAGCTCTGTACAAACACACAATCAGCAATCTCCATTCTCTCCAACAACAATCACCACCATCGATTCCTCGCTACTACTACATCCCCTGTTCTTGTCCGCACCAAATCCCCTCTCTCTTTCAAGCAAACCACAGTCTCCCGCTCCGGTTATGGCCTACGTTCCCGTACGATACAAAACCCTAGGTCTACTTTCTTTTATTTACCGTTTGTTATTTATTGACATCTCTATTGCTGATAACAAATATTTGTTCTTAAAACCCCTTGCTATACGGATGCTTCAGATTTTAGCTAATTACATATATTATATTTTCTTGTGTTTATTTAGCTTAATCTGTTATTTGTAACTGGATCGATTTCTTCATTTGGTCTTGTTATGATTGATGCCGTTTAATATGAGTCCAGGGCCTTATTTGTTTAGGCCGAGTTTCATTGATTTTCGTAAATCACTATTTGGTTGCACTCTGGGAAGATGCTCCACTTTCTTATTTAAATGAATACGATTTAAAAAGAAAAATAAAGTTAAAGCAATTTCCATAGGAATATGCATTTTCAAAGTGTAAGTAGTTTAGACAATGTGTCAAGACAAGATATATTAGTTTGAAAATTTTGATAATTTGTCGTGCATTGAATTGAAACACATTGATTATTTAGTCTTTTTCATCGAGGTGGATCGTTAAGATTTGTACATGGCTTCTTTAAAAGCTGAGAAATGAATGAGCTGAAACTTGTTTGTAATCTTTGTTGTGATATTACTTTTTCAGGAATTCTATATTCCACTACCAACATATTTCCAAAAGCAACATATGAAGAAACTGCAAGTGGAGCGGATCAATATGTTGTGGATAAACGAGATGGTGCAACTGCTGTTGAAGATGTTCCAACAATAGAAAAAACTGTGTACAATGAAAGTGTGGCACCTGAAGCACTTAAAGAAGAATCACCCGTGGATGGGCAGATTAATGAACTCTTGGAGAACCTTCATATAAAGGTTTGTTTTTGTGTGTTACTGTAGTTAGATGCCATATTATGGGTATTTATGTTTCTGACTGTGATTATTTTCCATAGCTGATTCTTTGTGGCTTAAGCAATTTTCCTTCCTGCCATCAGTAAATACTTTAAAACTGCAATTCCCTCTGAAATATTATCATTTGACTATATTTAGAAAATCCATTGGAGCCCCCATAATATATCATCTGGTTTTTATTTGACCCATCTATGTTTTTTTTTTCTTATTGCTACATAAAGAAGCAAAAGCTGTTGCTGTGATGATGCATTCAAAAGGTTGAGAATATTTTATAATGCTTGATGAAACTTTGACAAATATGTCTATTCTGAGCGGTTACCTGAGCAACTGTTGATTTTGAAACATGATTTTGCGATTCCCTTTATTTGTGTGCTGAACTGCTGATGCTGTCTGCTGTTTTTATCTTGATTTCCTGATAGCTGCACGTACACTTCCCTCCTCATTTTCTTTTTACTTAAAATAATCAGGGTCTTCAATGTTGAAGATCCGTTCTTAATTTATTTTTATTGCCTCAATTTCTTGGTGATTTCATTTTTGATGTTTAGAATTTGGATCCCTTGTTTAAATGCAAATTGGTCGCTGTGATGATAACTAGATTTTATTGAAAGTATTCTTGATGAAACGTCGACAACCATGTCGATTTGAGCGGTTACCTGAGCAACATATTTTACAAGTTCTCACATTTATTCATTCGACAAGAATATTAGCTTCATTTTTTAGTTCATTTAAAAAAAAAATTAAATTTATTTCCTCTCTCCCTGTTTTTTGGCCTTTACTGGTCCCTGCCATTTATACCCTGTGAGTTTCATTTCTTAAAATTTTTGTTTTGGATCCATTGTTCAATTGTAAGTCAGTTGCTATGATGATTGCTAGAATTTATAGAAAGTCTCGGCTTAATGAAACGTCGACAATCATGTCGATCTGAGCGGTTACCTGAGCAACATATTTTACAAGTCCTCACATTTATTCATTTGACAAAAATATTAGCTTCATTTTTTAGTTCGTTTAAAAAAATATATATATATATATATTAATATATATATATATTTCCTCTCTTCCTGTTTTTTGGCCTTTACTGGTCCCTGCCATTTATATCCTGTGAGTTTCATTTCTTAAAATTTTTGTTTTGGATTGATTGTTCAATTGTAAGTCAGTTGCTATGATGATTGCTATAATTTATAGAAAGTCTTGGCTTAATGAATCGTCGACAACCATGTCGATCTGAGCGGTTACCTGAGCAGCAACATATTTTACAAGTCCTCACATTTATTCATTTGACAAAAATATTAGCTTCTTTTTAGTTCGTTTAAAAATATAATATATATATTTCCTCTCTTCCTGTTTTTTGGCCTTTACTGGTCCCTGCCATTTATATCCTGTGAGTTTCATTTCTTAAAATTTTTGTTTTGGATCCATTGTTCAATTGTAAGTCAGTTGCTATGATGATTGCTATAATTTATAGAAAGTCTTGGCTTAATGAATTGTTGACAACCATGTCGATCTGAGCGGTTACCTGAGCAACATATTTTGTAAATTTTTACCTTATTCCTTCAAGAATGATATTACTTCTAACTACCATAAAAGTAATCACACTATTTTTCATTTGATAACTATGTTGAGGACTTTGACAATACCATGTTTCTCCATGGCAATGTCTTTGACTTCACTAGGTTATTCGATTTCTCCTTTTAAGGCTTTCTGATACCATACAGATTAAGAAAGCAACCATGCGTTCAACCTTGTATATCATACCGTGGGTTTGCAAAATTGCCACTTTGTTTGGTTGAACAGAAGTTAATTTGGTTTTAATGTAAATACAGAATGCCTGGATGGAGCAGTTTGGTTTATGGTTTTAATATGGCCCTTTTCATTGTATATACAAAGTTTGTCGAATCGCATTTATTTTATGTTAATATAGTTTGACATATTTTTGGCTTGACACATGTTTGACTGTATTGAGGGCTTTTGGAATTCTTGCAGTTTGATGAGGATACTTATTTACTTGTTCTATATGGAACTGGTGCTTTGCTTGCTCTATGGCTAGCAACGGTGGTGGTGGGTGCCATTGATTCTATTCCATTGGTGAGTATGCATGGGTCTACCAATCATGAATACTATAATATTCATATTCCTTCCAATTAGAAGTTGCTGATGCTTATTTCATGACTTCAGTTTCCTAAGTTGATGGAAGTTGTGGGTCTTGGCTACACATTCTGGTTCACCTCCCGTTACCTATTATTCAAGGTAGCTATTTGAGAGTAGTTTGGATTTTTATCTTCCATGGAAATGATAAACAGTATATGCTTATTGGTTTGTTGTTTGCACTTTACAGAAAGATAGAGACGAGCTGGCAGCTAAAATCGAAGAACTTAAGCAACAGGTTCTTGGCTTAAAGGATGATTGATACAACCCAGGAACTAATTGGTCTTGCACATCCTGGTTTGCAAAAGATGAACGTAGATCGAAGCAGTTCTAGCTTGACATTTAGGCAGTTTCCATGGAATCATGTCGATCAATATGTAAGGCCACATATGTTGACTATTCCATTTCCGCCCATTGTTGTAAGAGTGTCATGACTGAGCTGTAAAACTCTGCTCGCTAGTTGGTCAGATGCACATTATTTTGTTTGTGCAACTAAAGTTTGGGAATTTTGGAGTTTGAATTTTGGATGAATCAAGATTCTCAAGGGATCGATCGGACTTCAAGTCCATTATTGTTCTTGTAATGGTTTAAGTGTATATAAACTAAATATAAAAGGAAAAGAATTTGATACAAGAAATCTCCAGATTTTCAACTTACCATTTCTCGTCACTTAATTGTACATAAAAATTCCATACCCAGCCGCCAATGAGCGATGAACCACTTTACATTATTATTATCATATCACCCTACTTTGGTTCACAAACCATTTCCAAGGGCTTATGTGTTGCTTGCATTTGGTTTTCGCGTTACCGTGAAAGATAATTATAAATTAAAATACTCACTAATCTCATATTTTGAAGGACACATCCATAAAATTAAAAAAAAAAAAACATAATAATAATTGCAACGAAGCCAAATCAAAGAAAATTCGATGGATAGTTCTTTGCAGTTTGCATAGCTAAGAGAAAAGAGATTTGATTATCCAAAATAATTAAACATCACAACTTTTACTCACAAACAAAATAAAGCAACAAATTAAATCACTTGTGGGAAACTTTTATTCTCAAACAAACTAAAGTAAATACATTAAAATCTCTGGTAGAGCAAAATAACATTATGAGAATACTAGTAAGTTAATCCTTAGTAAGTACACCAAATAACCTATTGAATGATAACACGGAAGGTGTGGGTTGTATATGAATAATGTAATCAAAGAAATAAAATTATTCGTTGAGAGTATGTAACCCTCTACAATTTCCTTTGAGGAATTTGTCAGGTGAGATTCGGCCTTTCACAATTCATATTGAAATTATGATGAAGCTTTTGAAAGTCATTTGATAAGTTGCGTTTAATAGTTTGTCCAGAATCTTCGAGCTGTACGGCATAAAGCTGCAAAAAAAAAAAAAAAAAACATTACCAAAAATGGTTAAATTATAATCTTTTTTTAATTTCAGGCTCAGATCTAAACAAAAATAAACACATATTTACCTAGATGACGTCCAAAAACGATACCACGAAATTCAGTAATGCGCCGTCAAAGACCGAATCTCACTCGACAAACGACTGAAAGGAAACTGTAAATCAGGTAACATCGCTCGCAACGAATCGCTTTGGTTTCTTTGATTACATGATTCATATGCAATCCACTCCTTCTGTGTTTTTCATTCAATATTTTTTCGATGGACTTACTAAGAACATGCTATTTTTGCTTCACAAGAGACTGAGACTGAGATTCAACATCTTATGAAGATGAAGCGAAAGATATGTGGTTCTAGGGTTTCCACGGCGACTGGTAAGTGATGAATCGAGCGATGATATGGTTCTAGGGTTATGTAAATAGCTATATATATACACACTCTTATAATCTCGCAATTACCATATTTATTTATTATAACCTAAATTTGGTTTATGTTATTTAATAGGTTCTAATAATCAATTAATATCAATATAAATAAATTAATATATAAAACCTTACAAAAATTGATGCTTTCTCATGCATCATTAAAAAAATAAAAAAAACGAAGCTACCAATGTTGCCACCAAATGATTTTTAATAAATCATAATAATATCTACTTTTAATTGTTGTAGTTTGAGGAAAATATTGCCATCAAATGGTCTTTAATAAATCATATCAATTTCAAATTTCGACATATAAACAGATAAATTTAATTGTTGTTATATATATACACACACGAGTAAAGGCAGCACATGCAAGACATGTGACTGTTATATTTCAGTAAAAAAAAAAAATCAATTTGATAATATTTTAATTAAATATTCTTCATCAATTTTTTGGGAAATCGAAAAGATAATTTATAACTTTAATTCTTTGTAAATAAACCGAAATGGGTGAATTAATTTAATCGATTGTTGTTTTAATTATTTGTTGATGTTATAATGGTTTTTAAATTTTTTTTTATACTCTTATGTATAAATATGTTTCGCGTTCTCTCATAAATAATCACACTTATTTATTAATAGGAATTTAAAATTCATTACTAAAGTAACCTATTTAAATAATATCATCTTATCTTTTCATTTTTTTATATTTTATTTTATATACTCATTACTCAATTATTTATAAGTGAAAGTTCAATAATCATAAATGATATTAATATTAATTATAAAAGTGTCTTTAACTTAGCCAAATCTATTTTATTCCCTATCATAAAAAGAGTATAAAGTGGAATAATTAGAAGATATGTTAATTTGAGAAAATGTTACATGACTTATATTATTTAAACAATTATGATTGGAGGTAAGATTCTAATTAATTTTATTTCTTATAGTTGATATCGATAATATCTACGAGTTAGTTACTATAATATCTAGTAAAATTTATTGAAGAAAACAAAAGGATAATTTTTCAAAATTTAAGCTTTGAACTTTTAAAATAGAAAATAAGATAAATGAAATATTTGTATTATTATTTTTCAAAATTAAATATCATATATAAACGTTATTTGATTTTTAAGATAAAATGTCAAATATTTATTTCTTTAAAAGAATTAGGTAAGAACGATTAACATTTTAACTTTTCTTTACGGAGAACAATAGAAGTTGTATTAGGCTTGGGCCAGCTCCATGATTGGATACCTTTGAGGCCCAAGTTAAGTTAATGCTACCCATTTGGAATTAAACCCAAAACGGGCCGATCGGATAATAAACAAGCCCAGCAAATAATCAAGTAGAAATATAGGTAGTATTATCCATGTTTTTTTTTTTAAAAAAAAAAAAAAAAACTATTTCCAAGTGGATAACAAGTTAACACTGCGTGCTTAGCACGACCGTCAAACAATAACAAATAACAAATGATCCTTGAATAAGTAAAATTTTTTCCTCAGAATCCATGTCTCATGCTTGTGTAAAAAAACTGTGGAAGTTTATGCTTTTGCAGCAAACTACTGGATGTCAAAAATCTATAGCACCAATGAGAGGCCTAACAGGAGTAGAACTTTTAGTGGCTTACATCAAAATCGCATCTTCAAAAATCCTCTGGAATATTCAAACTCATCAGTTTCCTTTTACTATGAGACTCATTAGTTAATGTTTAGCAAAAAAAATAAGCTTGACTACTTGGATCATAAATATGCAACATTCCCCTGATACAGTTGTCTTCTCTAGGGGAGTTCTGAAGAGCACAAACTGAATTTTACTCTTTATCATCTTTTGGTTTGGTTGAAATCGAATCCCTTCGTGGTCGATGCTTCTTACCCTTTAGTTTTCGCAAGGCCAATATCCAAGATGGAACCTCACAACCTGAAGCTTTCATTAAATTAGCTATGTTGCGCAAGAATGGAATATCGTCTTCTGTGTACAAAGTGATTGCTTCTCCACTCCTCCCTGCCCTGCCGGAGCGACCTATGTTGAATATAGACAAAAAAAACTTGGTTTCAATTGACCGAAAAATGCCAATACCAAAAATCTTGAATAATAAAAATTTCCGTTGCTCTGTGCGAGTACAGAACAAGCAAAGATTAGATAAACAGTATATATGAAGAGGTGATACATTGCTGTTAAGTATTTTGCAGAGGCACAAAACAGAATAGTTCAGCAATGATGGCAAAAGCGGCCACAAATCTTGGAGAATGTTTGTAAAATCAGACCATCTCAAGTTTCGGATTCTTTAAACCACACCCACTACATATCAGGGTTAAAAGGTTGAGAAACATACCTATTCTGTGAATGTATGCAGCAGCAGAATCAGGAAAATCATAATTAATCACACAGTTGACACCTTTGAAATCCATGCCTCGGGCAATGACATCAGTGGCAATTAAAACCCATGTTTTACCGGCTCTGAAGTCATCAACAGCATTTTCTCGCTGTATTTAATAGCAATAAATCAGCATAAGCAACAAGAAAATCATATGATATGCAAGTCTGGTATGAAAATGCACAATCCTTGAACACAGAATTACGCGGGCACCACTCAGAAGTTTGTCCATTTTAGTAAAATTGAACCATCTTACTGAAAGACGGGGGCATTTCTATTGCTGATACCGACATTGTATAACCAATAAGGTTAAGGCAAAAATTGAGAAAACATCAAATGAATTCCAAGAGCAGCAGGTTTTTAATTCTAAACTTCTTCCAGGCTCACAATTCAGGTTCAGACCCAGATTTTTTTCTCACAGGTCACACAATAAAGTAGACACATTCAAATATGACCACCATAATTTCCATTTTCTTAATTTACATGAGATTTTCATTTGACTATAAATGCATACAAATGAATGTGATTTAGGTATATTGACAGCCAAAATAAGATTACCTGAGTTTGGGACAGATCAGAGTGGATAACACTGGCCCTAATGTTGTCAAATGCCAGCTCCTCATAAAGTTCCTTGGCCCGCTCCTTGCTTTGCACAAAGATGAGTACTGGTGGATTCAAGCTCTATTACCAAGTATGATATTCGAGAAAGAACAAGTTGTCAAGATGGAGGAAAAAGTACAGTGGTTAAAAAAAACCAAGGACAGCCAAAATAGGGAGATTTGTTGCAATATCACTGTACAATTTTCCAGTGAAAAACTGCTAAAATAGTAAAATGAATAAGCATGTCGAATTATATTTGGACATTTCTGTAGGACTTTTATTCAATGCAACCAAAATCCAGAGATAATAGTAGCTATCTGACATGTAGTAGACTTATATTAGCACACGCAAGGTTATGGATTAGAATCATTAGATAACCACATCAAACCAGTTAGAATCATGCCAGAAAAAAGATTTACATTTGCTATTGTCTTATGGGAGGAAGTTACCACTGTTTACTAATGCATATCATTTAATTTAAAAGAGCGCCAATGCACTCCAGCTAACTATAAATCATTACAATATGATGTGACATTTTATAAATAGCTTGAGCGGAAATTATTAAATCAACTAGGATGTTCCCTCCAGTGTCATTAAAGGCACAAGGCGCACTAAGACGCAAAGGGTCCTAGGGCCTAGGCGCAAGGCGACGAAGGTGAGGCACATATATAGCATCCAGTTAACTAAAATAAAAAGAAATCAATGAAAACATATAAAAAAACAATTACAATAATACAAAATAATGTGTTTGTCGAAATTTAAAGCCCACCCATCTTAATATATTAATATAATGTTTTACAACTTAATTTCAGGTAGGGTGGCTCAATTCGGATAGGGGTATTCTCACACATTTTTATGAGACGCGCCTAGGCACACCTCAAAAGCGCGGGCCCGATGAAGGTCGCCTGGCCTAACCCTTCAGGGGGCACATTGGTCTCAGCCTCGCCTAATAGCTACAACTATGGTTCCCTAGACTAAATATAAAAAATTAATGGAAACCCACAAATAGCTACAACTGTCGCGCAAACAAATTCAGTCATGAAAAATCCCAAACAAGAATAACAAATCTAATCCTATTTATTCCAAATGAAATAGGGTCACCACATTAGCTAAAGATGAATGCTAGGAATAATGAAATAAATATGCTTTCTGTCACATGCTTAATTATACCTCTGCAAAGCTTTGACGAAGTGCAAGAAGTTTCCCTTCTTCACTTCCAGCAAAAACCAATTTCTGCTTGATTGATTCAGAAGCTGTATTCCTGTTCAAAATCACGGAAATTTAATGGATGCCCTATACACATGCTGCTCTTTTAAGAAAGTATATTCTCATACTTACTTCCTGCCAACTATAACTCTAACAGCATCATGCATTATTGATCTTGCAAGCTCCTCGACAAAATCAGGTAAAGTAGCACTAAACAATGAGCGTACTATCGAAGGATTAGAACATGCTTTCACCACTGGATCGATCTGCTTTAACATGTTGCCAACCTCAAATAGTTTATCAGCTTCATCAAGGACAAGATATTCAACCCTACACAGCAAAAACATGTGAGAGGCATTTCAACATCAGTAATGGAAGGAACAAACAAACTTACAACATAACTCAGTGATGTTCAGTGATACAAATATTCAGCTGCCCATTATAGTAATCTTAGTAATCATTATAGCAGTCATCTTATACCCAACTGAATTTGATTGACTCCCATCCCACATGGGTTTCAATTTCAGAGGAATATTCAACACCATCTGAAGTCAATCATTATGTTGCCAAGACTAGGGTTAAAACTATAGTTAGTATCCATTTTGAATCTAACACTATGATACGCGCAGGCATACAGAAAAATAAACTTTAAGTAACACGATATTATTTTCATAGATAAATGCACACATGCAGGTATGGTAGCGCCCAACTAATTAGTTATAAATATTGTTTCGAAAAGCTTTCTCATCAATTGCTGAAAATAACTTCTCAAAGTAGGTTGAAAAATAATGAACATGTGTTTCTAGATTCAAAACCAAAAATCTATCCAAGAAAAATATTTGTAACTAAATTGTTACACTAAGCATGAACAAATCTAGTACTATACAGCTATACTATTTCTCAAATGCACTTTAATTTAATAGCTTATAGTGAAATGTAGTCCACCAGCACAAACCTGCTTAAATCAATCTTCTTTTTCCGGATAGCCAGTTGTAGTCGCAATGGCGTAGATATAAGTATATCACAGGAAAATTTTGACAAATCAGCACTTCTTACAAGTTCTTTCTTCATTAACTTAATCTGAAATTTATATCCTTTAGCCAGTTTTTTGCATTCCCGGGTTGTTTGAGCTGCTAACTCTCGTGTAGGACACAAGATAATAGCTCTAATGCCATCTTTTGATGTACACTGATCATTAAGAGAAACTTCATCAGACAAACTCAAGCATCAGAATTCACAAACAAAAGTAGTTGAAAGGAATGAACAATACCTTAAGTTTTATAAGCATGGGACACAGAAAGGCCAAGGTTTTGCCAGATCCAGTTGGAGCACAAGCAAAGCATTCTCGATCCTGAGAACAAATGACCCAGTCAGCTATCATCAAAAGCTAGCAACACGTAAAGAGCATTTAATTCCCACTCAACACATTTCAAAGTTCAATGAATTTAAAAGGCATTTAAGCAACTTCTGAATTCTGATCTTTTTTATTTAGAAAATGAAATAGGAAATGTTGAAGAGAAAGCAAAGTTAAAAAAGAAGGAAGCATAGAAGTAAAATCATTGACGGGTGAAGATGGATTAAATTAGATCATACAGATAGAAGCACTGGAATAGCCTGCCTTTGGATTGGGGTAGGCTCTTTATAACCAAGTTCAGCCAAATTGCGCA
The DNA here is from genome assembly GCA_019454045.1 of Zanthoxylum bungeanum. Taxonomy (NCBI): domain Eukaryota; kingdom Viridiplantae; phylum Streptophyta; class Magnoliopsida; order Sapindales; family Rutaceae; genus Zanthoxylum; species Zanthoxylum bungeanum. The sequence continues at coordinate 2,612 of SKCR01054632.1, read as the reverse complement.
ACAAATACGACTCACATCCAAATCTGCAGACAAACCAAGCAAATATCCACTCTCAGCCATAATATAGCAAGGAAGCATATAATGAGAAACAATATGGACAGATAAGGCAGCAGCAATTATGAAATTTGTAAAGATGAAAAAAAAATGGGAAGAAATTGCCATCCATAACAAGAATCATAGAACTACGAATAAGAAGATGATGATGGCACTTGTACGAGACAGAATAAAATGAAAACCAGAAACACTATCCCACATTAATGCATTATGATCATAAGACTCCCAATGGTAAACCACATTGCAACAACTTGCATGGAAGTAATTATTCAAACAAAGATGTCTTAAAATAACTAGAACCAACATGTTACACACAAAACTCAAAAAAACAGTTATTCTCACAAATATAACTATATAATGAAAATTACAGGAATAGTAGAAACATAGACTTATTCATATCATGGGTAAAATAGGAAATAAGAAAGGGTAAATAGGTTATTTTAGTCATTAGGGTTTAGGTATAAATTATAATATTTTATTTTGTTTGAGGGCATGCTATCATTTGGTCAAAATTGGGAATTGGGGTTTGGAAAGGGAGGTTGCCAACACCTCAAAGTTGTACAAGGGCTGGTGAAATCGTTTCACTTTCAACTATCATTTTGTTTCAGTTTCGTTTTATGAATTAAAATACAATTTTATCTTCAGTTTTTGGTGTATTTTGTTGGATTATGGCTATGTGATTTTGCGGTTCCATCACATTCCTAAGGAAGAAGAAGGATGAAGACAACAGCACTGAAGAATAAAATCGAATTTTGCTTCAGTTAATTTATATCAATATTGAAGGAACCATGAAGACTTTAGTTGTCAAATATCCTTTCAACTGAATAAAACAAAAGCATGTTAGGAAAGCCAGAGTAAAGGTAATTTTTAAGTCAAAATCATGTATTGGCAACATAATAAAGTACAATAATTGGAAACAAATGAACATACCCTGAGCTGAGCTCGGCAAAAGTCGTAAGAGGAGAGGGGATATTGGTCCCAGACACATGAATGTTATACTTCTTCCTAAAAACAGCATCCCGCTGACCTCATGAAATAATATGATAAGTCTAACGCATAAAGATAAACATAATAATGGCAACGACAATGTGAAAAGAAAAGCAAATCAAAGGTAGAAAAAGAACCTCCATTTGTCTATATAATTCTTTATTTGCTTTCGAAGGCCCGACTTCCTCTTTCTTATTCTCTTCATTTAAGACAGGTGGTAATTGCTTTGAACCCTTAAAGACATCAAATCCTTGCACCGTTTCTTTTAAACAAAGCAAACCAACAATAAGTTTATCGAATATTTAACACGAACGCTTAGCTTAGCAAACGAAAAAGAAAAAGACTACCAGCAGCAATTGACTTCCGCTTCCTCTTCTTGCCAGACGACACCATTACTTCCTTAGGTTCGGTTTCTTCACTTTCGAACAAGCTAAAATCATCCACTGAATTTTCACTTTCTTTCTTTTCCTAAATCGCATATAATTGTTAACAATTATGACTCTTTTCTCGAAAACCAAATCGACAATATGTTAAAGAAACTATTACCTTAAACCTGGCGAAATCGCTGGAAAATTTTTTCTTATCGAAATTAATGCCGGCAAACAAGAAAGAGGCGCCTTTCTCCATCGGCACTTTCTCTACAAAACAATTAAAGCAAATAGCCGAACTAGTGAAGAATACACAAAGCAAAAGACGCAATAATAAGGACTTAAATTGGGCCTTTTTTAATTGTGCCTCAAATTTGAATTGGATTGGGCTAAAGCGTGCAATTACATAAGTCTGTTTGGGGAGTAATCCAAAAAATAAAAAATACATAGAAAGTCAAAAAAAAATTTACTAATGAATAAATTTTTACAAGTCCATAATTTTTTAAGTTTGGGATATTGGGTCTTCCCTCAGTCCTGATTTTTTAATCGGAATACTATGTTCCCATTTTTGACTGGACCGAATCTGTATTGAATTATACGAAATTTAAAAACGCAAGGAATTTTTTGTGAACTCTAGCTTAAGGGTCGGGCCATGATTTATTGTGAGGAGAATAATGTAATTTGGAAGATTAATTCAAATAAATAACTTCGATATGGTGTTAATTATAAATTTACTTGTGGTCAATAATTAATACAGTGTATTTGAGGTGGTAAAATATAGGGGTGAGCAAAACCGGTTTCGGTTTCGGTTCCGGTTCCATGCACCCGGAAAAAATCGGTTCTCAACTAAGTGGGACCGGAACCTACCCAATTAAATAGGGTACCCTATTAATAGGTTCCAATTCGATTCCGGTCCAGTTCTAAATTATACTATTTATATCATATTGTATTCCACACAGCCTCTTCAATTGTTCATTTGTTTGTTATGTTGGACTTCTTATAAATAATGAACTTTCTACTGATTGATAAAGAAAATTGAAAGCAACAACAGAAAATTGTTTAATATTACAGTAACAATAGCATGATCATCTAAAATTCCAAATATAATTCTAGAAACAGCAGCAGCAGTAAAATTAGAGAAATAAGAAGGCAACAGCATAAAATAACAGTAGAACAGAAAGCAGCAATACGAGGCAGCAGCAA